>JARJLE010000135.1:0-204518 GCA_029289555.1 Mycena latifolia | reverse complement strand
TCAAAAATTGCATACAATATCACGTCAACTTCATATATACCATCATCTTTCTCCCCCTCAAATTCCCTGACAGAATATACTACAACATCTACTAAATTTCCCTTAAAAAATCTTACAGAAATCCATCAAGATCAGTCTCAAAAACGCATCTCATCGCTACACCCATATCAGATTCATGTAGAGCTCTGAAATCCCTTCAATTTCATATCCGGTCAAATTTTCCGAAATCTCAGTATCTTGCCTTTTGGGTCAAACCAGTGTCAGACAAATACTGTCCTTAATGAATTCTTATAGAGCTCTGAAAACCGTTCAAGTCATATCTAGTCAAAATTTCTTACATCTCAAAAGAGCACTCCTCTCTGTAGATGTCTCACCAAGTATTTTGCCTTTCTTGGTCAAACTAATAGTCGGATGATATAGAGTCACTTACAAAATCTATAGAGCTCTGAAAACCGTTCAATTTCATACCCTACTCAACTTTTTCAATTTTTCATAACCGCCGGCTCCGGCCGAGTTTTTTGCCTTTTTCAGAAGAACCCTTCATCTGACTATAAAGTCACCTATAGAATCTGAAAGAGCTCTGAAAACCGTACAATTTCATACCCTACTCAACTTTTTCCATTTTTCAAAACCGCCGGCTCCAGCCGACCATTTTGCCTTTTTAGGAAGAACCCTTCATCTGACATATCAAGTCAGTCTTTCAATCTTGTAGAGCTCTTCAAGGCCTACAATTTCATACCCTACTCAACTTTTCCGATTTTTCAAAACCGCCGGCTCCAGCCGACCATTTTGCCTTTTTGGGAAGAACCGTTCATCTGACCGAAGAGTCACCTATAGAATCTGAAAGAGCTTTGAAAGGCCTACAATTTCATACCCTACTCAACTTTTCGATTTTTTCGAGTTCTTCAAAACCGCCGGCTCCGGCCGAGTTTTTTGCCTTTTTAGGAAGAACTGTTCATCTGACATACCAAGTCAGTCTTTCAATCTTGTAGAGCTCTTCAAGGGCTACAATTTCATATCCTACTCACATTTTCCGAAATCTGAAAACCGCCGGCTCTGGCCGACCATTTTGCCTTTTTAGGAAGAACCCTTCATCTGACTGAAGAGTCACATATAGAATCTGAAAGAGCTTTGAAAGGCCTTCAATTTCATACCCTACTCAACTTATTCCATTTTTTCCATTTTCTCACCGCCGGCTCCGGCCGAGTTTTTTGCCTTTTTAGGAAGAACCATTCATCTGACAGACCAAGTCAGTCTTTCAATCTTATAGAGGGAGTCAAGGCCTACAATTCTATACCAAAATCTATTTTTAGCCCAAATTACCCGAAATGCCACAGCCACCTGGCGGCCCGGGCCTTCCGAGACTGCACAGCTTTGGTCTGCAGGCAGACTGGAGTCTGAGATAGATAGAAAACCGTTCAATTTCATACCCTACTCAACTTTTCCGATTTTTCAAAACCGCCGGCTCCGGCCGAGTTTTTTGCCTTTTCGGAAGAACCCTTCATCTGACTATAAAGTCACCTATAGAATCTGAAAGAGCTCTGAAAACCGTACAATTTCATACCCTACTCAACTTTTTCCATTTTTTCGAGTTCTTCAAAACCGCCAGCTCCGGCCGACCATTTTGCCTTTTTAGGAAGAACCCTTCATCTGACTGAAGAGTCACCTATAGAATCTGAAAGAGCTTTGAAAGCCCTTCAATTTCATACCCTACTCAACTTATTCCATTTTTTCAATTTTTTTCAAAACCGCCGGCTCCGGCCGACCATTTTGCCTTTTTAGGAAGAACCGTTCATCTGACATATCAAGTCAGTCTTTCAATCTTGTAGAGCTCTTCAAGGGCTACAATTTCATATCCTACTCACATTTTCCAAAATCTCAAAACCGCCGGCTCCGCCCGACCATTTTGCCTTTTTAGGAAGAACCCTTCATCTGACTGAAGAGTCACATATAGAATCTGAAAGAGCTTTGAAAGGCCTTCAATTTCATACCCTACTCAACTTATTCCATTTTTTTGATTTTCTCAAAACCGCCGGCTCCGGCCGAGTTTTTTGCCTTTTTAGGAAGAACCGTTCATCTGACATACCAAGTCAGTCTTTCAATCTTATAGAGCTCATCGAGGCCTACAATTCCATACCCATCCCAAGGTAAGTCTATTTTTAGCCCATATTACCCGAAATGCCACAGCCACCCTGGCGGGCCGGGGCTTCCGAAAGTGCACAGCTTTGGTCTGCAGGCAGACTGGAGTCTGAGATAGATAGAGCTCTTCAAGGGCTACAATTTCATATCCTACTCACATTTTCCGAAATCTCAAAACCGCCGGCTCCAGCCGACCATTTTGCCTTTTTAGGAAGAACCCTTCATCGGACTGAAGAGTCACCTATAGAATCTGAAAGGGCTCTTCAAGGGCTTCAATTTCATACCCTACTCAACTTATTCCATTTTTTCAATTTTTTCAAAACCGCCGGCTCCGCCCGAGTTTTTTGCCTTTTTAGGAAGAACCGTTCATCTGACATACCAAGTCAGTCTTTCAATCTTATAGAGCTCGTCGAGGCCTACAATTCCATACCCATCCCAAGGTAAGTCTATTTTTAGCTCAAATTACCCGAAATGCCACAGCCACCCTGGCGGGCCGGGGCTTCCGAAAGTGCACAGCTTTGGTCTGCAGGCAGACTGGAGTCTGAGATAGATAGAAGAGCCCACAACGAGCTCAATTTTGATGTGCCGGAGGTGCGGTCTGCAATACTATTGTTGGGATAGTGCCGGCACACCTGAATATCTGTTCGATAATGCCGGCACATCACCTCGATGAGACACGGTACCGTGTTCCAACTGCAATATTATTAGGAATATACAGCGAGCGTTCTAATTTCTGGAATAACATAAACCCCCGCAATATATTGAAATAGTTTTCTCGATGGACGCCTCACGAATTTTTCGGAAGGAAGGATGCACCTTTCGTCACCCAAAGTTACGCGCCCGTCTCGAGTAATCAATCGCCTTAGACGCGCGACAATATCAATAGCGCACAAGCCACCTTTCTTCCCTCTTCCTTCTCTCCTTCACACCCACAAGGCGAGATATGTACATTTTCCGCGCTCAATTCATGCATGCGGCCCTCTCATGGCACTATGTACTCGAGGACAGAGAGAAGATAGGTAGCTAGCTAGAAAGACAGAGGGAACACAGCGCGTAGGGAAGGTATCGGAGGCCAAGAAAGGGAATACTGCGACGAGACAAGAAACAGAGTACGAGAGGAGAGGAGAGTATGACGAGAGTACGGGGAAGGGGAAGAGGAGGGGGATTAGATACAGAAATGACCAAGAAAGTCCGTCGGGCGATGCGTGCTCCCGCCGCTCATCCCGCCGCTCGCCCCGTTCTCGTGGCGACGCAGAGCGGCGCTCGCCGTTTGCGGGCGCCCACGAGTCGACGCCGGGCAGGCGCGGGCTCTCGCCGGTGCCGTTCGCGGCGGAGGAGCCGTTGGTGTGTGGAGGCGCGGGCGTGCCCGGGTGGGAGGCGCTGCCGTTTTGCTGGGAGGAGGACGGGGCGAGCGGGGCGATGTAGGGCTGGGAGGGCTGCGAGGAGGATTGAGAGGGGGCGGGGGCGGGGGCGGAGGGCGGCGGGGCGTAGTGCGGTTGTTGGTAGGACGGCTAGTGAGAAGGATGAGTTAGCGATCGTGTATTACGCAGGAGAGACCGAAACACGATCAGGAAGGGAGGTGGGCACGAGGGAGAAGGAAGGACGATGGGGGGAAGACGGGGAAAGAGGAGGAGGACGTAGACACGATCGGGGGCGTATAGCCCTCCATGCGTGCGCGAGGACGACAAATGAAAGTCGCGCCCAAGCGTCACGCCGTCACGTCACAGCACCGTCCTCGAAAGAAAGAAGAGCACAGAACGGGGGCGCGACGAAGCCAGGGCGAAGGGGGAGCGGGGAGAAGATGTATGAAGTGTCAAGATACGACACCCCCCGCGCTGATTGGTGAAGGAGGATGCGGAGACTGAGGGAATGCCAAGGATGTGCAGAGGCAGGGGACGCCACACAGGAGGCCGAAAATGGAAGTACGCAAGCCCAAAAAAAGGTCGCCACAGAGCTGGGTGGGACGCGCGAAGGACGCCACGCCCGTGGGCGAAATGAAAGGAAGGAGGACGCGGAGAGAGTGGACGAAAGACGGCGCGAAGGTGGAGGGTTAGAGAGAAAAGACAAGGAAACGAAGGGGCGGAAGGAATCGAAAAACCCGAAAGAGAAGAAGAGAATACACACCTGCCCCTGGCCCGGCGGCGGGCTGCGGCTCCTGAGCGTCGAGCTAGCGAGCGGGCCGCGCTTGTGCGGGAGCTGCTCCGGACGTGGACGCGAGTGGGTGCGCTTGAAGAGCCCGCATTTGTTGCATAACTACGCGTCGTTGTTAGCAAAAGCACGACACGCGCAGGGAGGAAGGACATACGACTTTGCCCGGGGAGAGGTTACTTCTCCGCCACGTACTCGTGTCGGTCGTGCAGCAGTTGAAGCACCGTCTTCGTACGCGGTCGCTGAGCTTCGTCGCCGCGTCGTCCGTGTGCACCACCTGGATCACCCCTCCGCGGCCGTTGGGGTTGGCGCCGTTTTGAGACTGCGGGGGCGCCACGGGCGCGGAGAGGATCGTGCGCGGGAGCGGATAGGGCACGTACCCCGCGTGCTGGATGGGGAAGCCCGCGGCGGGGTGTGCGTAGTGTGCGTGCGGGTGCGGGTGCTGGTGCGCGTCGTGGTGGCCCGGGTGGGGAGGGGGGGAGAGGGTGGTGGGCGTAAGCGTGATGGGGGGGAGACGGCGCGTACATGTAGCCGCCCGCCCGTACCCGCGCGGCATCTCGTACGCGTAGCCCTGTGGCGGGCCCTGCCCCTGCTGTTGTTGTGGAGGGGGAGGCGGGGCATCGTGGCGTTGCGGGATGGGCGGCGTGGAGACGGCGCTGCGGCCGAGGGACTCTGCGGAGGGGGAGGGCGAGCCCGAATGGGGCGGGAGCGTGGCGATGGGCGGCGGGGCGGTCGTATGGGCTGCGACGGTGCTTAGTCCGCCGCGTCGAGCGAGCACTCGATGATAACGCGCCGCACGGTGTTGCGGAACGCGGGGAGGAGCACCGCGCGCATCTGGTGGACGTGCCTCGGCGAGGACGTAGGTCAGCGGTGGCGGCGCGGGGGGTGTGCTGCGGGCGCGTCGTCGCCGCCGGGTAAAGGGGTGTGGGGGGAGGCCGGGGAGACAGCACAGGGCACGGATGCGCCGCCTTGACACTTCCTCGTGTGGGACGCGCTCCGCGCAGGGTGAAACCAGGTGCTAAAGTCGTCGTTGGCGGGATCAGTGGCGCATGTCGCCAAAGCGCGCCGCGGCGGGGCGCGACATCCACGGAGTCGAATTCGCGACTACGGGGCCGAATGCATCGCGCAGGCGCTGCGCCGCGTGGGCCTGGGCCAGGGGGGCGGTGAGCGTGCGGAGATAATCGCTCCCGTTCGTCGTGCCCCCGCCACTGCCCCCGGTATCCGAAGCAGAGTCATCGCGAGTAGGAGAGGGAGGGGCATCGCGCCCCGCGGGCGGAGAAGCGCCTGATGACGTGGATGCCGAAGTGCCGTCAAGCCTGAAAGGGCGCTCGACTCGTGGGGCGGCGAAGGGTGAGGCGGCGGACGGGGCGGGCATGTGTGACGGGTAGAGCGGAGGACGAAGGCGAGGTGGACGAAGATGCGGTCGGCGAACGCAGAGGCGGGGGGATGGGCGACGAGAGGGTAAATGGAATGTAGCCCGCGGGCGCGACGGGGGAGTACGCGCTGCTCGTGAGGGGGCCGTGGGACGGCGCGCTGGAGAGCTGGGGGCGTTTTCTGCATTGAATCGAAGGTTAGGGAGAGGGACGCGCAAGGAGAAGGAGTACGTACCTTGTCCAATCATTTGCGCATCGTGCAGCGGGGACGACGCGGGGGTGGCTGCGGAGGCATCTTGAGAGGGGAAACAGGGGCGGACGGGCGAGATGACGGTCGTCAGGAAGACATAGCCCTCGCGCCCGGCGCTACTGGGCGAATGCACGCTGCAGTAGCTTTGTCGGGTGCCAAGCGGGTTGCCACTGCGAGCGAACGCATTAGTTAAAGTTATAACGGGGTGCTGGAAAGGACTGGAAAGAGGGGGATGCGGGACTAGGAAAAAGAGTCCAGCGGACTTTCAAGTGCAATTTTATGCCCAATCTCCATAAACGAATCCGTGACGATCGAAGGAATGATAGAGAAGAAGGAGCGGGAGAAGAGGCTCACCGTACTGCACAGCCTAACCCGCTAACGATGCACCCGCACGCAGATATCCCGCCGTTCTTGAGATCAAGCGATTCAGCCATCGCCGATGGAAAGGGTTCGGTGTCTGGAGGCACCACCGTCCGCGCGAGGTCATCCTTCCATCCAAACCAACGCTGGTTCCTTGTATCATGGATACAGCACCGTGTACCCGCGCATCACAGCCGTTTGAACACGACCGGGGATCTGCTTGCGCGGAGGAGGCGGGGAATGCTCCTTTAGAAGTACTTGAAGACTCGGAGCCCATGACAGTATTCTTGGCCGTATTTGTCGTAATCGTCGGTGAAAATATCGGTCGATGCGAGAGGATCGTCTGCACCGCAGCAGATTCGATTGCGGGAGTACGCGGGACGACAGCAGGACGTCTGCGCCAGCGACAGCCCTTAGCAAAAGCCGTTGAGGGCAGAGCATCGGTGTACAAGCGGCGGCATTTTTCGTCGAGTTGGGGGAGGACGGCAAGTGGAGTGTGGCTGTGTCCGTCACGGTCACCGCTCACGCTGAGTGACGGTCCGTTAGTTCGACAACGACTGCCAGTGGAATGGAATTTTAGAGATCCACTGGGACAACTCCGGTCACATGTACCAGGACGATTCTAGAATCTGGACTCGGAAATTCAGGCTCCTACCGTACTACATGACTGCTTCAAGGCGTTAAATCTGCCAGTACGACAACACGAGTCGGACTCGACGGCTAGTAGTATGAAGTGACACCTCTTTGTTCTTACCTGGAGCTGCGATCTCGCAGGTGCTCTAATCCCTCAAGTTGCCAGGTGAACAAGTATTCTCGACTTTATGTTGCTCAATATTAATGCTTATTTTTGCGAGGGGGAGGATGCTACGGCCATAGGTCTGATCGATGTATCACTGACAGCTATAGGACCTTGATATCACCTGTGCATCCCAGGAGCACTTGGCAGGAGAATGCACCAGGGCTTTAGTAAACGCCGTCATCGCCCTTCTCACACTCGTCAGTTTGGCAGACCAGTCGCGGGATGTTCTAATTCAACAATATCTACATAAAAAAGAAACGGGAATTTGTAGACATGGCCGAAAATGTTGCGACGTTACATCGAGTATAATGAAAAGCAAAGCGGCCCTTTACGCCAACAGCGGCATCCCCGTGTCCTTCAACCAGCTCAAGACCTTTACACTGTCGTTCGTGTTGGAAGGCTCGTTAGAGGTCGATGATAAATGCAAAGAGAGCAAGTCGTCCATGACGTCTGACAAGGATCGAGACCGTCCAAACTGCGGCAGGCCGCGGGAAGAGCTGGCGGGCCAACCAGTGACCACCGGGGGATCTCTCGCATCTTCGTCAGAAACGTAAGGTGATTCCCGGTCATAATAGGCGTTCTGGATATCCGTAGCCGATAAATATGAACGCGAGGAATGTCCCCATCGTTTCAGAATCACACAGGCATAGAAAAAATGAAGAAGATAGGCGCTCGGCGGCATGCCGGTGGAGGGTAACCGCACATCTCGGTTATGAGGGGCAATAGTGAGGTTTGGCACCACCTGGGGAACGATATGCTGCAGTGTGAGTCGAGCTGTATCCGGTGTTGGTGGTGCTGTCGGCAGGGCATAGCTGGGAATATCGTCGGGCAACAGGTAAGGGTTCGGGGTCTAATGACAGTTAGCGCAGGCATAAAAGACACAAAATCGGTTGCGTACAGGCAAAAAAGCTATCTCACCATCTCCGAACGGACGGTGAAGGCCGTTATAGAGTAAGAGGCCATTGCGAATATCCCCGATCTCAACAACAGGAGATTCTTCCTGATCCGCACGGAGGGAGCTGAGACACGACATATACTGAAAGTGTTTGTAGATCGATAGCAGGGGAAGTGAGCATGCTTACCTCGTCTCCTTTTGAATGCGGCAGTATGTGGCAGGCGGTACAGTCATTTGGTGGAGCGCCGGTGACTATACATGTCATGTCCCTCTCAATCAAATCTTGTCGAAACGCGCCATGGCGTTGGTTATGCTGACTCGAGTTTGAAGTACGATCATCAATGGCGTTGACGTCAATGAAGCGCGCCGGCACTGTGTGCCAAATCAATCTCAATGTTCGAGTCAGGGCGAGAAGCAATGCTCACAATTGGACACGTAGTAGTAATCCACGTCGGCTTGGGCGTCCCCCACGACTTCGGGACCTCCGGGGGTTGTACTAAGCCATCCAGGTTGCCCATATATACACCAACCCAAATAGCGGAGCCACTTGATAGGACGGAGCGAAAATCGGGCGAGTTCAGGCCCGGGTATCTCGAGGAACGGTCTCCAATGACCCTCGATCTGTAAATGCAGTCGGACCGTGTTCGTCATGGTGGGAGGAAACAGGCAGCGTCACTGTCACGACGTCACAAGGGTTTATCATCAGATCAGCTGTTATCTGCCAGTGGCGGTGCGGTTATCTGCATCTGTCATCCTTACTAAGTTACTTGTAGCATTCGCACCTGGACATATTAATTCCTAGAAATAATACACAGAGTATTTGACAACATCTGGAAGACATCTGCCTCTTCGGAATTTTTGATTTACAGGTCTATCCGCGACAACGGCTCGCTGGCAGATAACTGCGTGACTGAGTTAAAACTTAATGGACGAAATAAAATTGTATCTCTCCCCAATAGGAGTTGAAACGTAGTAGCTCAGGTCATTGATAAAGCGCTATTGTTCGCTGAGAGAAAACAATATCAAGTACCCACGTGTCAAACGCGCACCGTTGGCTTGTCCGGATCGATCTATTCACTCCGAACGATTGGACCGGCTCATGTGTCCAGAGGAGCACTCACATTGATACGGCGAAGAGCGGATCCTAATTCCTCATCAGGGCTCCGGCTCCGGCTCTCCGCCTAATCGTGAGTTGGTCAAAAAAGCGCAGCGAATGACTAGGAAAAATACTTGCTTGCAATTCAGCTAATTCCTTGAGTCTCCTCGATGGGAGTAATCACGACTATATGCACGTACACGCCCTGGCGCACACCGTCGAGTTTCGAATACGCGCCCTCCTTGGCACGCTTGCACCCACACAGGCGGCGCGCCACTCAGATCGAAGCGCGCGCCGGGGAGTAGCCCCGGGAATATTAATCCGAGCGGGTTCAATATCACTCAGACTGAGTACAATATGAGCTAAAGGTCCGAGGCAGTAAGCAATGAGGCCTACTCGAGCGAAAACTTACTTGAAAGCGCCCCTTGGGAAAGCCCAATACACGATGAAAGTAGGGCAGCAGGGTTTGTCGGAAACATGTGGGAAACACAGGGAAATGTGGGTGAATGCCGAGACACAAAAGAGAGATCTGTGTCTTTGCCGTCGGGTGCGTGTTTGGCGCTGGTCGTTTACCTCTATACCGTGGGCTTCGCGCTCTGGTCAATTGCAATATCATATGAGTACCACAATATTTCGCGCAGCGACTAATACTGGTTACTTTCGAAGTTCTTTGCTTTACATGAAGAACGAATTTGGGGGTTCATCAGCAAGGTCAGAGGGGAGTTGACTACGTGAACATCAGATCCAGCGCTATTGGATTAGTTATGTGAATGTCAGATTGCTAGCTACCAGAGTCGCCGCAAGATGTATACTATCTGTGCCTCGCTTTCTGCTTCTCCCGAGGAACTTGCGGACCACGTTTCGTGAGATATTTTATACGCGTCGGCCTCATCCCAGGGAAAAGGCTAAACAGATCGCACTATATTCAACCCTCGCGCATGGATCGCATGGAGCTGTCAGTACATAAGTTCCCGCGAAAGGCTGGAGCTTTACTGAGCGTTGGACTGGCCATCCCAGTCATAACTAATTCTGCCACACGGAAGGAGGCATGGGATTATGCTCACTCAATCCGGTATCTGGGTATGGACAGATTTTCCCCGGTGGTGCACGGGATGCCCGACTTGGTGGGATAAGACTGTGCAGCACCAGTATCCTGACGACCGGACAGCTGAAAGCTCTTTAAACAAAACATCACTAAAGTGCTGGGAGTAATCGTAGAAGGTAAAATGCTGCACTCCCCCATTCGCTATTCAATTCCCAACGTCTGAACCACGGGAATTCAACGTTGCGTACTCATCTTCGGCTGCCAAATATGCAGTGTGTCGGATATCCTCAGGGGAATTGCGACGCGACCAGGTTCATTTTACCTGCGTTCTATGCGCGCGCTCAGTCCTCGGCTTGAGTTTGTGATGGATGACACGTCGAATCTCGAATCACAGTGCGATGCGCTACTGATTCCGATGCTGTCAGCGACTCCTTTGACTTCTTTTGAACAGGAAACACGGATACTGGACTTTGAAAAATCTCCGGGAAGGCTTGTCAATAAGGAGCGCACACCTGCAAGTTGGACTGAGAAATTTACCGTCGAGTTGCTCAAAACCTAGAACTCGCCGGGAATTGGCGAATTGACCAGAGAAATAAACGAAACTTATTGAGTCCCGTGTTCATTGGTGTGTTTTGTGCTTCCTTGCTGCGTATGTGATATGGCTGCTCGATATCTGGCAGGTAATAACTATTGCAAGGCATTGGGACCCAGGGCAATTTCCTCTATCCTCCCGCTAAAATAAGTTTGAGAATAGCATAACCCTCGCAAGGCGTTTTCACCCTGGTATAGAAAATTACTTCCGTGCGTATTCAGAACTTGAATTGCAAACATTTCATCGTGTTCATTCCATTTATATACGCCAGCGTTATACTGATTGCATGATAGTGGTCGAATGGTGCTCTGTCTGAGAATGAAGGGAGAAGCGACCGCCGGCGTAGAACGACTTGACCGCGCAGTTCGCAGCTGGCGCTTGAGACGGCAGCGGAAGTCCAAGAACTTCAGCGCCCCGAATATCTAGGAGAGCCGCGCTCGGAAACAAGCGAAGGAGAGTCGCGGTGGGTTTTCTTTATTTGGATGATTAATATAGGCATAGGCGCCATCCTACAGAGGTCAATTAAAGCCTGGAGGAAATAAATTTCCCGGACAAATGCATCCTGTGGATGCACATGCAGGAAACTCTGCGACTTACAACGTTTTCTCGCACCTAAATCCTTCCTGTGAATGCACAGGAAGGATGGCTATAATTATCTACGGTCAAGCACAATTTCACCGTGGCCTTGCCACGGTGAAAAAATGGTTTACATACGCGAGCCCGCCGGGCGCTCACGTGTCCGACCTCATAGCTCTCCCTGCACCCATACGTGCAGACCTCCAAAATTAATACAGTGTAGCTGGGGAAACCCGGGGTCCATACTTCGAATGAGCACGGGGGAATCCGCCGTGCGATCAATTACGTGCCGCTTTTGGAACGTGGTCCTTCGGTTCCGCACACCATGACCCCGCCCACCAGCATGAAAAGAGACGCCATTTTCAAGGGGCATAGTGGGTCATTTCCCGCCCGCTGATGCAACAAGCGTTGGAGCGTTTGTTAGCTGCCATCTTTAGCGAATCTGTGTCGCAGGATCTACAAGAGATGTACTGTAAGTGACTCGCTCTGTATCGGCAGGATGGCTGATGGACGAGGCAGACTTCAACGGCGGCGAATTCGCGGACAGGTCCAAGGATGCGACTTGGTTCTTTGCCCAGAGTATAGATGATGCACAGTTCATTGAACGGTGAGTTGGCATGCAGGGATTTGTAGCCACAGGCTGACGCTGGTCATAGTTATTATCAAGGGGATTTAAGTATTTCATCACGAATGCTCCCCAATGTTAACTGTGCGTGTAGGTTGTTGCTGCTGACTTGATATTCGAAATGGCGGATCTAAAGGGGCGTGTGTATGCGCCGAATTACGCTCTCGCTCGTGAGTCTTCCTTGTGTGTTTCCCGGGCGATAGCCTCTGATAGCGCGCAGTTTCCAGAGACGGCGATGTTGTACCAGCTTCCGCCGTTTTCGATTTCAGCCACGAGGAATTTGCGCCAAGCAATCTAATTGTCCGGGAGCTTACACCTCCATCGCCATTTACACCGAGGCCTGCACGTAGGGCGCCCATTGCCGCCGGAGGTACCAAGCGGAAGAGTATAACGACTCCAGGGATCATTGACTTGACAAAGGATGATGATGACGCCGATGCAATGGCAGTTGCCGAGTCTCTCCGTCCGGTTGAAGAGACGAAAGCGAGCTTGCGGGCTAGGCTGGGAATTTCGCCATGGAAAAAGGTCAAGCTTTAGTATATTTTTCAGTAGGACATCGGTCATTATCGACAGATGGAAATTGTGATACAAATTACAGGCCGCCGATTAGTTTCAAAGCAAGTGCAAACCGGTAGCGACGGTTTGACGGTTTGATTTGATGAATGTTTGGTTAGATATTGACTTGACCAAAGCTTCGCAACCCTGGCGCGCGCTTCGATTTTGAGTTGAATCAGCTATACATGGTTCAAATCTGACTCACGGGCTATTCAGACCGCAGATAAAATTTCAACCTTCCTTAATGTTGAAGTTACTGACGGTTCCAACGATCCTTGTGGCTCGGACTTCCGGTGCAAATTGAATTCAAGCTTTGTAAGTGCGGCGCATTCGCAAGCCAAGGGAAGTACTGACTGATTGATTAGATTCTGTTCAAAGTAGCACTCGCGACTCGCGCAGACTGCACGAGCATCTATTTGGCTATCATGGTAAGATTGCGCCTTCCTTGAGAGGCAGTTGAGGTGACTTGGTTTCTAGCTGAGCCCAACAGGCCATGATTCGATGCAAGTTTGACAAACTCTAGCCGAATACCAGTGATAGAAGTCGGCCGAATTCGCAGTCAGTCCAATTACTGACGTCCATTAATTAGACGCTGTTCAAACGTTCATTCACGACCTGCACACTGGCAGACTGTAAAGCAGTTGTTTCAATCCAAGGTAAGACTTTGTCTCGGGCGTCAGTTCAATTTACTTACTGCGGGTTATAGCTGGGACGATCTGAGCTTGAGATAATGCTCCAGTGGCTGCAAATTCAAGTCAGTTCGGCTCGAGGTGAGATCTCGACTCGAAATCGACAAGCCGTCATCTGTGAGTCCTAGCGACTGTGTTAGATTTGTATTTGCTGACCGTCTCGTGAAGTTCCAGCTTCAAGATGAGCCGCGAATTCATATTTGCATTCGTGGTATTCCGACCTGTGAGTCTTGAGCCTTTGTGACGGATCTTGGTCGATCAGTTTAAATTTACAGCCCGCATTTTGACGCAGGGCAAGCGTTCGACCGCTCGGCCCGCCGCATTCAAGCTTTCAATTATAACAAACGTACCACCGTTGAATTCTACAGCCTTGCCAGCTATTGACTTACATTCCAGCTAAAACCGCCAACTAACGGTTTCGGTAGCCCTTCGGGAAATTGACTTGTGTACTAACTGTTTGTAGGTTTAACTAAACTGGGCGCGCAGGTTTATATGGCGAAGCGAAGGCACGTCCTTCAATTTTCTGGCAATTCCTAATCATTCGAGTGAACATGGACTTCGAGTTAGAGGTGTGCAGGGTGCGGTGTTGCGTACTTTTATGCGTATGTACTGAGTCAAGTATAACTCAGCGCGGGCAACTCAACGTATAAGAGAGGTGTATGGGGATGGAGTACAAATGGGACGAGGTCGAAGCAGTAGGAGCCCATATATGCGAAGGTCAGTCCAACCTAGATATGATAAGTGACAAAAGTGAACCTGATTGCACGGAGCTTATGAGGTGAACCTGGGATGCAGTCAGCACAGGCATCAAGAGAAAGTGCATATCGCTAGTGACAGTTCGCGGTACTCGCCTTGGAGCAAAGTTGAACTTGAAGCCTAGGTCCGTCATGAATAGGTTGACGACGGGAGTACCGCGAGGGCGAGTAAAAAGTAATCCTCAGAGGGACTCGGGGGATAGACCGAGGTGGGATCCTGGAAAGAATGAGCACCAGATGTAAAACAAGTTAAATCGTGGTGACCAGCGCGCGAAACATCCCGTACTGTCGCCCAAAATTTTATCTCGTCGAGGGAATAGCCACAGGAGATCTTCCGGCGTCGTGACATCGAATGGGTCTCCGGCGCAGGAACCCACATTTGGGGAAGCCAAGTCAAAGCCAAGTTCAGCCGCATCGAGCCAGGCCGTCCCCGGCAGGCACAACAGGAGCAAGTCCACAGCCTAAATTATCGTTTTGTACGCAGAGTTGCCGCCGTGTCACACGTCACTGTGACACAGCTTCCTGCCCAAAACACCCATCCCCCCGCCTTCCTCCGGACGCATCCAGCCCGTCCTGCCACCGTTCTTCCTGAAACTAGGGGGCTGCCCTGCCCCACTCCTCCTCTACCCCCTCGCAAGAAACCCCGCGGACACGCGCCGCCGTTCTCGCCTGGCAGCGCGCCCAAGCACCCCCGCCCGACTTTGCAATCCCCCCCGCGCGTTTGGGCTCGAAACGCGGCGCGCACTGGCTCAAACGATGGGGGAAGTAGTTTGGAGGACTCGGTGACACCGGGCGTCGTCCCGCGTGTCCCAAAATTCCACGCTACGCATCTTTCTCTCATTTTCCCCTGCACCCCACTGAGACACGTTCGCGAATGGCTGCCGCGACCATTTCTCAGTGTCAAACCATTCCCCGCAGTCCTCCTCAACCCTCTGCAGCCGCCCCCCCGCGTCGCCGCTGCCGGTCGCCCAACGGCGTCCCGTTTTTTGAGGTATGTCATTTTATTTATATATTTTCCTCCCTTTACTTCGATTTCGTTCCATGCGCAGGGCCGCACGCTTATGCTGGTCCCCCCCCTTAACTCGTCCACTCTCGCGAACCACCGTCCTCCGCGCTGCGCTGCGCAGGCTCGCTGCGTCCCACCGCCGTCGCCGGCCACTTTTCGGTCACGGTGCACGGTTTCAGCGCAAACACCCCACGCCGCGCCGCTTTCGACTCACGCACCCCACCCGCCTCGCTGGTCCTCCCCCGCACCCCCGCCCGCCGCCGTGTGCCGCCGCCGCCGTACATGGCCGCAAGAGGCTCTGGCCTCGGCGCATCCAGAGGGAGGGGGTTGCCCGAGAGGCGGCGGCGCACTCGCGACCCGTCGCGCCACCTTCGGCCGCGCAGAGTCGTGCGCGGGCATAGCGGATGTATTTAGGGTTTTAGCACGTTACTTATGCACGGTGTCTTTTCACCTTCGTTTTTTCTCCTTAGGCAGCGTGTAGTAGACGTAGCGTACGAAGCGTTCCGTCTATATCAGCACCCTGTACCCTCCCCCCCTACTCTTACTTGACAATGCGACTTTTTTCGCCTCTGCAGTGCAAGGGCCTAAAGCGGCCATCAGATCCAAACATCTGTCTACATCTCCAGCTTTTTGCCACCTACGAGCTCCCTCTGCCGCTCTCGACTACGCGTCGGGCTCTCGATTCGCTTCGCGTCCGTCTCAATTCTACGACTGCGCGTCGTCTGGCCTTTTCGCTTCACGCCGGCTCCGCCCTCAAGCTTTCTGCCACCGACCACCCACAAGCACCCACAACGCGTCGTTCTTGGTGAGTTCTTTCCATCCAAACGTCGTTCCTCGCCCGGTGAGTCCGCTAGCATGCCAGAATCAATACCTGGTACCCGCATGCCTGCACAGCGGACAGACCGGGTGCACAACGACCAGTGCCACTCGACACTGACTTTTTTTCTTTCTTTCTTCTAGACTATGCCACCCGTTTGGTTCCCCCTCGCTAGGACGGCAAGTAATGTAGCTAAAGCTCGAAATCCAATACTAACAATGCGTAAGTTGCCTGGTTCGTACCGTCCTCACAAAAATCCGGGCGGCCGGTTATTAGGAGGGGAGATGCTAGCCCTCGTAAGTCCGTTCGTTCGTTTGAGGGACCTAATTCAAGTACTGACCTATCTCTAGCTCCGTTCAGTTCAGCGTTCAATTCAGGATACATATGCTGCCCCGACATCTGTGGGTCCCAATGACTGTTAAATTAGTATTGCTGAAATGTTCGTGAAGTTCCAGCTCTAACATGAAGCCGCGAGTTCATTTTTGAAGGGTGTTATTCCGACCGGTGAGTGTTGAGCCCTTGTGGCGAATGTTGGTGGAGCCGTTCAAATTTACAAGGTAGAAGACATTCCACATTTCGACTCTGCTTCAGTGTTGAAGCACGCGGTCCTACTCCTTCAAGTTTTCAGTTGAACAAACGTACGTCCTTTCATCTAACGACCTTTACTTTGAATGACTGACACTTGCACTGCATTCCAGAATCCCCGCCGTCTTTCGTTTTTGGAAGACAGTCCGAATGCAGCGGCCGCGCGCACCCAACTTACCCCGCCGACTCACGGTTTTGGTAGACTTTAAGAACTTTTTGTTGGCTGCTTAATTGACACTGGGCGCGTAGATTTATAAGGCGAACCGAAGGCACGTCCTTCAGTTTCTCTGACCCGTGCGCGATTTGCTAACCGTTCGAGTCAACGTGTACTTCAAGTTAGAGGTGTGAAGGGTGCGCCACTGGTTACCTACTCTTATCCGTATGTACTGAGTCGAGTATCACTCAGCGCGGGGGACTCAATGTATTAGAGGTGTAGGGAGATGGAGTGTAAGTGGGACGTACTGGGGAGGAGGGAGCGTAAGGAGGTTAGTATGGAGGTAGGTAGGAGGAGAGATGCGAGCGCGCGGGGGGCTTGAGCTGCGCCCGTTGCATGCCCGAGCCCAAGGGCTTCCCGAGCGTGTAGAAAGCGCGCACTACACGCAAAACGCAAGCGCGTGCGCCAGAGCAGACGCCGCGAGCGCCTCGGCCTGCGATCCCTGGCGCTAGTTGCGTGCGGTGTGGGCCCTGAGTCTGGGCGGTGGCTGCATCCTGCTGCTTGCGGAGTCGGCTCCACACCGCAAGCCGCACGCGTACACCGCCCTGCGGATTCGCAGGCGGGCCTACGCGCGCGGCATGCGGGGCTGCTCCGCGTTGGGGCGGCGTTCGCGCGGGGCTCTTTGGAAGTAGGGCGCATCCGCGAGGCTGTATAAATAACCAAACAGTCAGCAACGAGTTTATGTGACGTACCTGAAGGTGTCGGGCAGCGGTAAGCGCGATGGCGAGGCCGACGCGGCACGCGGCAGCGAGGCGTGGTGGTGCGTTGTCATCCTCGTTAGGGCGCGCGGTAGGGAGACGATGGAGGCGTGGTCAGCGCAACTTGATCGCGACGCGCGCGACGAAAGTTGCGCCGATGGCGATGAGGAGCGTCGCGTAGATGGAATTGAGCAGAGCACGTACGAGTGACTGCCGCTGCCCTAGTGCACACGGATGTCAGCGACCTGAAATCCGCGCTGCGAGGAGGAATACACTTACGTCGCTCCCAAAGTTTTCCTACATGGCGCAACGGCGGCGTCGCCCCGATATCCAACGGGAGGCCGCACGCGTCGTTTGTTTGTGTCTGTACATTGAGAATGAAGATTAAGCGCTAGGCGCGCGGAGGAAGGATGGGTGAGTAAACGCACTGGAGCAGAGAGCGCGCGGCTCGAGCGCAAGCTAGGGGTAAATGGAATGAGATGCGGGAGGCGCAAGTGGGCGGAGGGCTACGTACGTTATGCGACGATGTAGGGGACGGGCGTCATGTGCGATGTGGGGAGCACGGCGCGGAGCGCGTGTTCGAGATTCGGGCGGGTGGGCGCGGGGCCGGGGTGCGGGCAACGACGCGCAGTGAATCGGGGCGGGCCGGGGCGGGATGGTGTACGGGGGTGGAAATGAGGACGCGTAGTCACTCATCAGCATCGGCGGCGACGACGCGTAGTCAATCGCAGGGTCGCGTGGGGATACGGGGGGCGTGACGTGGCGGGTGGCGGGGGCGGTTGCAGAGAGGGGTCGTGGTGGGTGGCAACGACGGGCGTGTGGCGGGGCTCGTGCGCAACGGTGCGGACGAGGCGTGCGTGATACGGGGGCGTGACGTGGCGGGGGCGTTTGCAACGAGGGGTCGTGGCGGGTGGCAACGACGGGCGTGTGGCGGGGCGCGGGCGCAACGGCGTGGACGACGCTGGCGGGATCAGCCTGGCGGGAGTTGGGGTCGAAAGTGGTAGAGGGAAGGAAGAGAGGGATATGCACGCTTCTGTCACGGTGTGACTGATTAGATGTCGGTGTGAGTGGAACTCGACTGGTGAGATTTTCCTAGTGAAAATTGGCGTCACTTTTCCGTTCCCACATCGTTGCGGGAACGAATTTGAGAGATGAAATTTTTGATAGGATTTTTTTGTGTGGCAGTGCCGTTCCCGCATCGTTGCGGGAACGAATTTGAGAAGTGAAATTTTTGAAATTTTGGTGTGTGGCTGTGCCGTTCCCGCATCGTTGCGGGAACGGATTTGGGTGATTTTTTTTGGGAACACATTTGTTTAAGTAATTCCGTTCCCGCATCGTTGCGGGAACAGGGCTGTGCAGGCCGGAAATTCCTGATAATGAAAGCTGAGCAGGAGGACGGATTAATATTAGTCATATATACCATCATCTTTCTCCCCCTCAAATTCCCTGACAGAATATACTACAACATCCTACTAAATTTCCCTTAAAAAATCTTACAGAAATCCATCAAGATCAGTCTCAAAAACGCATCTCATCGCTACACCCATATCAGATTCTTCTAGAGCTCTGAAATCCCTTCAATTTCATATCTGGCTCAAAATTTCTGATATCCTGAGTATCTTGCCTTTTTTGGTCAAACCAGTGTCAAAGATATACCGTCCTTAATGAATTCTTATAGAGCTCTGAAAACCATTCAAGTTCATATCCTAGTCAAAATTTCTTACATCTCAAAAGAGCACTCCTCTCTGTAGATGTCTCACCAAGTATTTTGCTTTTCTTGGTCAAACTAATAGTCGGAGATATAGAGTCACTTACAAAATCTTATAGAGCTCTGAAAACCGTTCAATTTCATACCCTACTCAACTTTTCCGATTTTTCAAAACCGCCGGCTCCGGCCGACCATTTTGCCTTTTTAGGAAGAACCGTTCATCTGACATATCAAGTCAGTCTTTCAATCTTATAGAGTAAGTCAAGGGCTACAATTTCATATCCTACTCACATTTTCCATTTTCTCAAAACCGCCGGCTCCGGGCGACCATTTTGCCTTTTTAGGAAGAACCCTTCCTCTGACTGAAGAGTCATAGAATCTGAAAGAGCTTTGAAAGGCCTTCAATTTCATACCCTACTCAACTTATTCCATTTTTTCCATTTTCTCAAAACCGCCGGCTCCGGCCGAGTTTTTTGCCTTTTTAGGAAGAACCGTTCATCTGACATACCAAGTCAGTCTTTCAATCTTATAGAGCTCGTCGAGGCCTACAATTCCATACCCATCCCAAGGTAAGTCTATTTTTAGCTCAAATTAACCGAAATGCCACAGCCACCCTGGCGGGCCGGGGCTTCCGAAAGTGCACAGCTTTGGTCTGCAGGCAGACTGGAGTCTGAGATAGATAGGTACCCACTTGAACGCAGCCACAGCTTTTATATGCCACGTCTTTCTCGCCCACAGCGACCCACAATCCTCTCTTTCCTCACACAATGCACCTGACAGTCCCAGGGCTCGGCCATAGGGAAGGACGCAGTATTCTCAAAGGCATGGTTTAGATATCTCTTCGAACGCTTGAACGCTTGATCTCCCTCTAATTTATATCTCGCTATGGCTTGGTGGAGCAGAGGGAGACGATCAGCACTTTCCCCGAGCCACAAAATCTGCGAGGGAATGTGGATTTTCGTGCGTACCTTGATGATTCAAATGCAGTGGGGTCTTTCGTCCGGCATTACTACATTTCTTATTCAAGGTTCCACCCAGGTGTCGCATGATGTGCTGTGCCGCCAGCAGCGACGTTCAATCCGTGTAGACTATTGTCGGTGGTTCTCGCGTTCATCGGTCTAGCTCTCGGCATCACCTTCGCTCGGTTGGGAACTCTTGTCGAGCAGTGGGCCAGCGACGTTCTACCCAGAACTGAGAAGGGCCAGTCGCCCGTTTGACGCCCACGTGTCTTCTGTATGGGTCGCCCGAAAGCTCAGATCCACCACTGCGTGCATTCAAATTGCCGGACATTGACAGGGACGGAAGGAGAGGACGCGCGCTCGTCGAATGGGAGATGGTTGCTTGTCGGTCATGTGTAGAAAGTCCCTGGCCCACTGTTCGACAGGAGTCGCCAGTAGTCCGCAGGCGATGCTGAGAGGTAGAACGAGGAACCGAAGCACACGGAATAATTGGCGCGGAAGACAACAGACAACTTGAAATTTGTGTTCGAAAGCCTTAACACCCCCGGTATGTGGGTAGTTAGCATTACACGGCGCGGTTCAACTCATGAAAATTGCTGATTCCAGTCCGAGCAAATCAATTGCCCCCATACTGCGCAGCATTCAATTCAGCTGCGCAAGCTGCCAATTCACGCCCGTACTCCACACAGCCTCGCTCAGTGTCGCCGGTGCCCCAGCGCTGACGAACCCGACGCGAACGAGCGCGTTCACGAGCGGTGTCTGGAGGTTCCCTAGCGCGTAGAGGACCTTGCTCCCGGGTTGCACGACGAAGCCATTACGCGTCAGGCAGTCGGTGCAGTTCGGCCCTCCGTGCCACACGCCCCCGCCGAACGCGTACTCGCTCAGAATGTGGTCTGGCGACAAGAAGTACACGTGGATCTACATGGAGCCGGCTGTCAGCGAATCGCGGACGGCGCCAAAACCAAGAACAAATGGGTGGTGCCGCACCTGCTGCAAATCGTCGCCGGCGATGGTAGTGGCAGCGATCGGCGTCCCCGCGAGAACCTCGTTCGCAGGAACGAGTAGGGTTGTGCCGGTGAAGCGGCCCGTGGTCAGCGGCCCGTTGACGGCGATTTCTTGGATGCTGTTGTCGTAGTTCTGGTAGTAGATGCGGCTGTCGCCGTTGGCGTTGATGGCCTGGACCGCGGCGGCGCCGCCCGTGAAGGAGACGGGGACGGTCGCCGGGGCGGGGGTAGTAACGCTGGTCGACGGGGCTGCCGCACACGCAAAGAAGGCCTACGATGACTGGTGTGAGCGCGGAAATAATAGTTGCGTGAATGGATGGCTTACGAGTAAGAGCGGGAGTTTGAACATCGGAAGAGACTCGGTGGGAGGGAAACGAAAACAGGGGCGCTTTTATCCTCCAACAGACTGGGCGCCTCATGCGGTCCGATGAGCTCCTAACTTACGTCCTCGGACAAGATGATTGACGTATGTGTCGCCTTCAAGTAAAGTCCGGCATGATGCACGAATCGAAATCGAACGGCGCTTATAGCCGGTTCCCCCTTTTCCGGCAACTTATCACGGTGCTGTGAGCCTTTAGTCGCTTCCATGGGCAGGCGTCCCCGACAACGGTTCATTTCCAAAGGAGAAACCAACCATTAGCGGCCCACCACCTCGATTCAACAAGTTTGAAGTAGTACGCCCGGGCGTTAATCGACAGGCGCTTCCGTAGTTTCGAACTTTGAAGGCTTCTCGCAGACAGACAGACAGACGGGCAGACGCGTGGAATTTTGTTTGCAACATAAACGGTGAGGCGCGCGCTACGCCCTCGCATTACTCGCGAGGCTTTGACGCACAAAAGTCGCAAAAGCGGAGTTCTGTGGGGGCGGCAAGACTGTTCGAGGTTTGTTTATTAAAACCCCGGGCAACTGGCAGAGGGAATGAATGATGTGGGCTGAGTTCATCGAGTCACGGACGCTCTTCGTGCTTGCTTGCTGGTGATGAATCGACGTCGATTGTGTTATTGCTGAACCTTTAGGTTTGGCTACCCAGGGGAACATCGATTTTGTCCATCAGTTTTGATCGGTTAGTCATGCACAATTGGTCATCGCAGGAAAAAACATCGATAGCACGGAGCTAATGAGAAATAATAAGCAATCAGAATGTGAGTAGATTTTTGCGACCTTGCTGCTTCGATTCCCGAGTTCTAGCTTGTTGCAATGACGGAAGGCACAGCAAATCTGTGAAGTTCAATTTCGTTCATTAGTCATTTCTGCTTGATGTTCGGGCTATTATCTGTTGACGTGAGAATTTACTCACGACTTGCTCACGACGCGTCAACGCACGCGCCAGGGTGGCACATGGACTTCCTCAGCGCCGCGTTTTGAGACCCCAATGAATAAATGATGCCAAGGACCATCACAATCCGGGGCGCAGAGGCTACATAAATTATTCAGAGCGATTGAAGGGGTTTTATGCTTTTAATTTTGGTTTTACAGCTCTTCAATACATCTGATTTGACCTCCTGTCCCATCCCTCGTGACAGATCCCAGAAATTTAAACATGTACTCATTTCCACACAGACTCCTCAGTATTGGCTTTGATTTCTTGTGTGGTTCAGGCGAGGTTGAGGCTGCCGGAATGTTCAATTTCTGTGCCAAAACAGAGCGGATTCATTTGAACCAACCCATAACCTTCATTCTGGAGTACCAACAAGTCTTGCGGAAGTTTCAACTGAATTTCCCGAAATTCCGGGTGGCTGTCACATTAAACGAAGCTTAAAGGCCGGGATTAAGCTCAAAAATGGCCCACGCATATGCTGTATTACTCGCCTTTCGCCTGGAAAAGCACCAGGGATTGAATTTTTCTGATTGAACATCCCCGATCATATATTTAATGCTTGGCTATTTCTGTACCTGCCCGCACCTTCTTTCCTTATTGCATTGGGCCTGAATATCCTTCTTGTATCTTGTACATAGTAACACAGTATAATGAATGTTGATGACCACCATCTTGGCAGTCAACCATCGGAGTGCAGACACATTTCATATCCACCTAAAGGTTCAGCATCCGCCTCGGAGAGGCCTAATCCATGTCATTGTTTTTTCTACCGCTGACTGGAAGCGTAAAAACAGTGTTGATTCTCGCTACATCGGCCCGAGCACCGAACCAAAATACGACCACACGCGCTTAACACACCTTGCCTCCTGCCATCACATCTGCCGCCTCAGCTCTCGCTCAGTCGCTGCCCTCCATTTTGCTCAATACTGCAGTACAGGTTTCGATGATTACCCCGCTCCTTATCGATTGCATACCCTTTGTCTCGGACACGAATCGTCGGAGTCCTATCTTACTCGGTACACCTCCTCTCCGGCTGCCCCTGATTCTTGTTCTCGCCTTCTTTGCCGCGGTATACCTCGCTCACGATCCAAGTGGCAGAAACTGCCTTGTCGCTCACCTCTACTTCGAAACTCCTTGGAAATATCCAGTCCGAGTCCCTACTAGCCACGAGTCACAAGCGTAGTCCATCCCTCTCGAATTGACCATGTCCATGTAAGTGCTCGGAATCCTTCCGTTACCTCTTCCAAGTCTCACGAATTTCAGTCCATTCGGCGCAGAGTACTCAGACTTGCGCAGTACGCCTGATATCCCTCGGGAAATGCGGACAGCGTGCTCGCGGAGTGCCGCTGTGACGCGGAGCCATCTGAGGTCCCACCTTCTTTTAACCATTTGCTCCCCGGTGAGCCGAAGAAACCAGAGATTTGGGATCTGCTGCGAGCCCAAGCGGACATCCCTGAGAACATCACAGGGGCCATCTCCACTCTGTCTGACGCTCTCACGCAGTGCGACGCCGAAATCTCGAGACGTGAAAGCAAGCTTTCAAAAGCTGACCGGGCGGCACTGAGGAGCTACTATAATTCAGTTCTCAGTCTGCGTTCTCCCATTCGTCGCCTACCAACGGAGACCTTGGTGGACATCTTCACATTATCTGCGACGCTGGGTTCGAACTTAAATCTGATCGAACGTCTGGCACAGAAGCCGCTTCTCGTACTGGCGCAGGTGTGCTCACGATGGTGCGTGATAGTCCTCGGCACTTCGGCATTGTGGCCTACAATCGACTTTGACGTGCCCGGAATGTCGCACACTTGGCGTCGCAGCGACAAAGTCATGGAATTGCTGCAGCTAACGCTCGACCGCAGCGCGCAATGGCCTTTGAATCTTGTCTTACGTCTCGATCACGGAATAGTTTGCACGCCTCCACTCTCACACTCTCACTGCTGGTTCAACACCGTGAGTGATGGAAAACACTCGACCTCTCCTGCCCTGCGTCGGAACTCCACCATTTCGACGGCGCCAAGAGGCGGCTGTCATTGTTGGCGAGCCTCCATGTTGAGGTTCCCGGCACATCGGGACCGGTGGATTTACTCGAGGTCGCGCCGAGCTTGATGGTTGCTACCGTCGCCAACACTGAGGGACCCTCACCTGGCATCCTCCTGCCCCTCACGCACTTCTACACCTTTGAATTCTTGGAGGTCGATTGGCCGCGACTACCTCCAGCGATGGCCTGCATATCGCGCATGTCCCTCGGGTGCAACCTTCGGCTTCAGGTCCATCCCAACAGATACGCACACTTGGCGCTACTTCCGGCGTTATCCAGAATTCGCAGCGCTTTTGTGGAGGTTCGATTCCATTGTGAAACCCAGGAGGGCGTGGGCGGCGCTGCCGATATCTTTGCACCGCTCACGCTCCCCACTTTGCGTGACTTGTCGCTCTGGTCGGAGGTATACCCCCGCGTCCCTATTAATTGGCCCCATGGTGCATTCCTCAATCTCGCTCCCCGCTCCTCGTTCCATGCCCACCTGCATTTGAACCATGTCGTCGTCACGGAGCCGGAGCTTCTCGAAGCTTTATCGGTGCTCTCCCAGCTGCTGCGGCTGGCAATTTCGGATCACCAACAAGTCGGGAATGACGGCGCCAACGTGCTGCTCATTACGGACGCCCTCTTCTCAAAACTCACTCTCCGCGTGGATTCCCTCAGCCTTGTTCCCCAACTTCAGCCCCTGACCTGCCAACCATTTCTCCAGTTCGACGACAATGTGTATCTGGATTTCCTGCTTTCGCGCCGTCCAACGGCGTCGGCGGTTTCAGCCCCGTTCTGATGCCAGATGCACTGGCTGGACGGACACCAGCGAGATTTTGACTCGGGTGTCCTCGACCGACTGCGCGAGTTACGCCTCCAAAATCAAGTGGAATGTCAGTTCTCGGCTGGAGAATGTTGAGGACCGTTCGAAGGTGTGTCCTATTTATTTTCTGTGTCGCTCCGTTCCACGGATAATTAAATGCCAGGAATCCCCCCTCACATGCGCGTGGAGTATGATTATTTCAGAAAGTAGGATAACGTAGAAATAACTTGGATTCCAAGTATCGCCCCATGTCTTTGTATACTATTTTGAGTCCGTTGAATCCTCAGGTTTCAGAGAGCCTATGCGAGCTCATTTCATGCGCAGTGCCTGTTCATAAAAATTCATGACAGAACAATTACATGCTCATCTCTCGAAAAATCCCAGAACGGAGAGAGTAAGGAGGTTACTTAAGTATCACGCTTTTTCTCGACATCTTTACCGGAGTACATACAGTTCGGATCTTTAACGTTGTAGCAAGTTGAAGAAATAGGCGCCCAATCCTGTGCATACGGCTCGGAATGAAACGCCGGTCACCGGGCTCCCCTGCGATATAATTGTTTCAATGCCGGTGATGCGAAGGGCTGAAACCGAAACTCCCGGCGATCCTTGTGCGTACTCAGGCGGCTGCTATGGTACTTAATTGCTATCTACAGGCGTCGCAAATCTTAGGGCGACTATTGACTCGCGGTTCTTGAGATCCAGTACCCGAGTCGGGCTCAGCGACGGAGGCAGAGGCTGAATCGAACTTCTTCACACCCGAGAGGCGCGGGGGTTGCGGGCAACCACATCAGAGCTTATGACACCGTGCGGGCGAGTCCGATCCCGTGCGGCGTGAGCCGCTGATTTTTATTAGGAATATATCCATCTGGACTTCCTTATCGCATCCTGCGTCCTCGGGCGGTCGCGTTTCAAGGTGAAGTTCCCTGCCGACCACAACGCCGAGTCGTCATCATGTCACCGCCCACTCTGTTCTCATTGTCAAATTCAGGAGAGACTAGTGTAGAAGTACAGTTTGCAATTTGTATCTAAGGTATACCAAGCACAAAACCCGGAGGAAGCCACAGCAATAAGTTAATTCGTTCACGCGCGCGCACAGAAAGGTCATTCATTGCATACTAAACATAAACTGAGTCGCGACACATTTACTTGGCGGTGAACTGCAGGACGGTCGTCAGACAATTATTTTGGAAGTGAGGGAGAGGAGAGGACGCACATAGGCACAGTCGTCGAGCGAGCCGTGCTGGGCAACGGGAACGATCACGGGCTGGTGGTTGGACGAGGAGTTGATGGAGCAGATGCGGTAGAAGCCCTTCGGCACGCCCTTCGCGACGGGGACGGTGAGCGCGCCGTTGACGGCGGCCGCGTCGACGCCCTTAAAGAAGATGAACTTGCGCGGGTCGTTGGGGACGACCTGATCGAGCGATGTGAGCGGTTCGATGACCTGCGTAGCCGTTAGCACCGCGTTTCTTCGAAGAATACATAGAGGATAACGCACCATATGGCTGTGCCCAATGATGAGCCCGTCCTTGTCGAGCGTCTGCGGCGCGGCGAAGTACGTCTTCTGCGCGTTCGTGAAGACACCGGTGTGCAGGTTTGCGACATTGAGCGTGGCGTTGAAGGGAGTGTCCGCGTTGATCGTGTCGCCGTTGCGCGGGAAGCTGAACTTGGCCGATGGCATCTTGTTGACCGAGGGGATGAGCCCGATGGGCGCGGGATTGCAGGAGCCGGTGGCAACCTGCAAGCCGTTCGTGAGCGGCGTCTCCGGGAGAGTGAGTGCGCAGAAGTTGATGTAGTTGCTGGAAGGCATAGTCAGGTCACGGATAGCTAAACTGATGCGCGAACGTACTTGGTGCTGGTGGACGACGCGGTCTGGCCAGCGACTGGTGGGTTCTGCCCGTCGTCGCTGAACCCGATGGCGATGACGGATTTGTCAAGCGCTGCGTACTCGTGAGCGGGAAGATCAGGTGGGAGTAGAAGGACTTACTCAGCGAGGTCTGAAGGTCACCAGCGCCTCCGGTCGCTGCTCCACCAGTCGCGGCGTTGTCGCCAGCGGTGGCGCCACCCCCTGCTGCACCGCCAGCCAAAGCACTCCCCGTCGCGCCGCCCGCGCCAGCCCCTCCACCCTGGCCGTTGTTGTTGTTGCCTTGGCCCTTGCCCTTGCCCTTGCCCTTTCCTTTGCCTTTGCCTTTACCCTTGCCCTTGCCTTTACCCCCCTTCTTTCCCTTTCCATTTTTGCGGGAGAATAGCTCCCTGCTCTCAAACTCGCCAGCCGCGCGAGCAGAGAATTCACTGCACGATCGTCAATCAAAATTCAAACGCTGATCAGATCGGGAAGGACGTACATGTCGCCGTTGACTGCCCGGACGCTGGACCTAGCGTGCGGAATCCCCGTTCAATTCGAGAATTTGGAGAGGCGCGCAAGGACGTACCGGGGCGTAACGGGAGTGGCCGCAGTGGTCATAGCGAGCGCGAGCGTGAGGAGGAGTCCGATCGAGTAAGAATGCATCTTGGGTACGTTTATTGCGTGTGGCGTGTAATGAAAGTGTGGTTGCTTGAATGAATGAAAGACACCAGGTCAACCTCGAGAGAAAGAAAGGATGAAAGGCTGAACGATCGCAGATCGCAGGGAAGAAGAAAAAGTGCGGGGCGGGGAACGAAAGAAACCGAGGATCCTACGGCGGATCGCGCAGATTAAATAATTGTTCCTGGGGCACTGTCAATCAAACCGCATGCGTGAGAGGGTCAAAGATGGAACGGAGCCATAGAAATCACCCAATCAGGATACGCCCGCGACATTTCCCCTCCTGGCAACGGGCGTATCTGATGGGGTGGCCAGTAAGCCAATCGAAAGTGCGCTCTGGGGGTGATGGCGGCCTCCAAAGATGCCAAGCGGAGTAGCGAAGCGGGCACGGGGCCAAAGTAAAACCATGAGGGAGAGAGGCAGTACCCGAAACTTGTACCGCTTGATAACGCCGGGCGCTATGCCCACAATAAATTCGATGGAGAGGGCTATGATATATGCGCGTCCTTGGAGCCAAGAGTGTGGTAGTACTTACCGAGAAACCAGATCAGAGCGGGGAGACCCTTCAAGGAATCTGGACGCGGATCAGGAAAGCAAAAAACGCAGCCAGAAACGGTGTCTTGGCGAGTGCTCAAAGGCGCTGTTGAGTCTGTCCTTTCACGCAGGTGGATTCGAGGGCCATTGAAGCCTAAGGGAAGGTCGTTTCATCCTATTCAACGCCCGACCACAAGTAGGGCTGGAGGTAGGACGTTGCTGGCAAAGTGAAAGCACAGCCACGCGCCAATCACCAAGTTGTTTGCTTGGCATCAGTCGCGTGGGTTTTGCGGGGACTCACCAAGTATCAGAGTGAGGCTATACCGACGATCCCCGTTGGTGCATCCCGCCAATCTGACGTTTTAGCTGACTTTGTACCATCTCGAAGCTAAGTATCCTGAGTTCAGAATAATTGACCACAGTCAAACGATTTCTTCATTTCTCTCACCCCACTGCGGTTCAACTGGGACTCAACTTTCAAAACACCACAGCTGCAGGCTACTAGTCAGAGCGGTGACAGAGCGTTCCAAAAATATTTTCGTCGACGGGACGCCATCAGCCGTGTGAGAGCATCAGTTACGCCCCAATTTCCCAAGTTCTTCGTTCAACTAGGAGTTCTGAAGGCAAGAAGTCCACCAACAAGGTCGAATGAGCTGGCGAGGAATACCATGACGTTTTAGGGAATGTCGCATGGGTATCATGCAGTTGGCAGGAAACCATCTGTCCTCGGGCCGTCCCGCACTACTCGCGAAGTTACGCCCGATTCTTCCTAGCTTTCGGTTCAGTTCGGCATCCGTATGACCGTCGTTGATTTTGTAGTGCTGTCGCGCCGAACAACGATCCTTCTCGGGAGTATTTCCCTGGCCACTGGCTTCGCCCCCTCGGGGAAGTAGTTTGTAGTCTGTGGAATTATTTCCCTGTTAATCGAGCCCGCCAGGAAACCGTTCTCAATCCCAATATCCGAGACAAGTCATTCAGGTCTCGATTCTTCACTGACTTTTCCTTGCATTATCCGTGGAGGAATGGATCAGTTTCATGTTCACGGCGTTTGCGCGTGTTCATCATGAACACGGACTGGGGTTGTCGCAGCGCGGATCTTCTGTCGTCTACTACATAACTTCATTGTTCCGTGCCAAGCCCACCTGTGTGCCCGCGGTTTAGGCTGAAGTGGAGGATGCCAGCAAACACCTGATGCCGCCCACTTATCCTTCACATAACAATGCTTGGAGGCACAGTGCCTTGGTTGGAGTACCTGGCCATTAGCCTGGCCTGTATGTATTCCGGCCGCTGTAGATCCATCCAAACTAATGACATCCATCTAGAATAATTCTAATCAGCAACCCCTACAATGTTGTGATCCCGGCTGATCGCAGAACATCGCTCGCCGGGTGATTCGGCATATTCGGTATCTATGCCGGACGGTAGAGGTCGCGCTCCTAGTTTGGGTCGCGCTTTGCATCTTGGAGATCTTGCTTATCAGCTTGCTACCCCAGTAATACACTGTTTTCTATTGTTTTAAAAAGCCTACTGTGTGATATAGCCTTCTTACCCTTCTTACCCACCTCCGAATTCTGCAGGAATTTTCCTCGGTAGTATTTAAGAGACTGCCTGGCACTGCCAGGGTGGTAGTAGTTCTAGATCACTGGCTGATGTTCTGGGTCACCAAAACTGTTGTTCACGGAGCCACCAACCGAGTCGGAACCAGGCCAGTTGTCCTGAGGAAACTAGATTCGGTACTAAAATGGTACTAAAATGATTGCATGGGCAGTCTGAACCCAGTCTGTTTTCGCCAGCCATGCACTTGTGAAAATAATTGCGCTCCAGGAGTTGTAGTCGGAGCGCACTCTGCCGCATGCGGCATCACTCTCAATGTGCGGGCAAGGAGGGGTTGCTGAATAGCATCGGCGATCAGCAGGTTGCTGAATAGCAGCAACCCCCTTACTGCCAGCAAGGGGGGTTGCTGATTAGAATTATCCATCAATCTGGGCTCGAATAATTCCGCTCGGGGTCAAGGTGCATGCATGATGCGGCGCGGGGCAACTTACGGTCACCGCGGGCATGAGCCCGTCTTATGCGGGCGCGTATTGTTCGATGTAAAGGTGCCACGCGGCCGAAGTTCACTGTAGCGCAAGTCATGTTCGGATGAATATATTACTTATAGCTAATGTCGGAACCGAAGGCGCGGCCAAAAATTTCCCAATTTGGCCTGTTTTTGAGAATTCCCCGTAGCGCACTCAGTTTCTATACGATTCAGATGAAAAGTAGCTAGATATGTTCTACTAATTCATCCGCAATTAGTGATAGAGTCAGAATAATGAAAATATATTATTTTGGTTGCACTGACAGTCTAGCCTTTTCCATGATAAATTGAGGCTAGCAAGCCCAAACCTTGACCAATCAGGCTGATATTTTTGGAGGCATGATTTATGAGTGCTAGAAGCATCCTCTCAGAGCGATTTAGTGCAGAGGTCAGGGAGATATGGACAATTCTTCATTTCCCATGTCAAAATGCCTATCGGTGAGCTGGAGACAGTAGAAAAATAGATATACCTAAATCTCTCTGAGAGGATGCTTCGAGTACTTATAAATCATGCCTCCAAAAGTATCAGCCTGATTGGTCACGGTTTGGGCTTGCTAACCTGAATTTATCATGGAAAAGGCTAGACTGTCAGTGCAACCAAAATAATATATTTTCATGATTCTGGCTCTATCACCAATTGCGGATGAGTTAGTAGAACAGATCTAGCTACTTTTCATCTGAATCGTACAGAAACTGAGTGCGCTACGGGGAATTCTCAAAAACAGGCCAAATTGGGAAAATTTTGGCTGCGCCTTCGGTTCCGACAGGAGCTGTAAGAGGTGAGGACTCCTCATCTTCCGCCTGTTTGCCTATTTACGATGATCTTTCTCTACGGGCACCATGCCCGTATCAATTATCCATTACGGAGTGCCGGTTCATACGCTTCTCGAACTGCGCAGCGGATCGAATACTTGAGGCCTCAACTGGCATCACAATCTAACATTTATCCCTCCTTATGTTCGGGCAACCGGCTAACTCACCTGCTGATCGGCTGATTCAATGACTTCAATGAGCCTCGCGTTCCCCGACCTCCAGATGCTGGTATTAAATTCAACCGGATTGCGTCAGGTGCATCATGTTGAGCCTGACTTCAGTATTTTAAGTCCGCACATATTTTTGTCGTGGAAAGAAATCCGTCTAAAGCCGTTGGTAACCGGAGCGGTGTGTGGCCTTGTGTCGTGATCTGAGGGCGACGCGCCAGTCACGTGCTCCGTCATCTCTCTCTCTCACGATCATGTCGTTACACTCAGTGTTCGCCCTAAGGGTTAAGGCCTTAAGCGCCTTAAGGCTTAGTAAGGCCTTAAGCTAAGCCTTAGAGGTCAGCTAGAATTTTTCCGTTGGTCTTAAGGCCTTAGAGCTCGGGCCGATTTTTCCGACTCCGCGCCTAGGCCTAACCGGCAATCAGAAGCACGCGATTTTGATTTTTTTTCTCGCTCCTTCCTCCCGCCATCCACCATGGCAGCTCAGGCTCTAAATCCCCTCTGGTCATTCTTTCACAAGTCCACGGAGATGTTCAATAGCAGCCATTGGGCTACCCACTGCAAAGGCTGTGTGCGGCATCATCAGAACCGCCTGAAGGAGGACCGGATCGACAACGCCGATGCCGCTACGGCCTTCATCAATGCTCCAGATTGGTGCCGACATTAAAAGTGATCAGATCGAACGCCAGGTCGTCAAGCTGAGGAGTAAGCGCACCGTCCACAAGTCCACTGATGAACTCTTGGCGGTCCCTCGGTATCGTGATCTTCTTCAGGATCAAGATGACGAGGACTCTACCGAGAGGGGTCCTGTCTTGGTCTCGACAGCCGGTGGTTGGAGGGCAGTCATGGCGAAGTGGGTTGATGATGCCAGAGCGGCCGAGATCGACGCTGCCGAGAATGAGTCGGAATCCGAGGATGAAGACATTCCAGCTCGCACTCCACGTGCTACGGCGGCGCCGAAATGGAAGCGGAAAACACTAGCCCAGCTTTTCGGGGGATCGACGAAGAAGCACGCGGAGCGTCTTTCGCAAAAGGAGATTGAGGCGGAGGCGAGGTTAATGGTCGCTTTGGCGGAAGCAGAGCGGCAGGCTGATGAAGACGAGGACGCGCAGCCGGATGACGGAGCGGTGGAGATCCCTTCTGACGAGGAATACGTTGCGTAGATACAAGAATCCTGCTTGAATCCGGTTCAAGGCGTGTAAAACCCGCGGCGGAAAATAGGCTGGTGACCGTGGGAAAAACAGGCTTAAGGCCTTAACCGGAGGCCTTAAGCTTAAGCCTTAGCCCTTAGTAAGCCTTAGAGATCCTGGGGACACAGCTTAAGGCCTTAAGGGCGAACACTGGAACTTACACTCACAATCGATGTCTTCGAGTGCCTCAGACGATCCAGAAGTCCTCAAGGTCCGCGAATGGCGCCACATACTGCAAAAGAAGTTCCTTAGCAAGTCGGCGCCAGTGCCACCGAGCCAGGACGTATGTTTTGTCTCTATCTCCGCTCTTTGTACTTGACGAGGATCCAGGACATGCGCGACATGGACGCACTATTCACTACCCTGGAGGACTACCAGGATATGACCAGTGAATATCTCACCGTGAGTTTCATTAACCTCTTCCGCTGGTCGCTGCGCACTCACCGTGGCGCATTGACATTAGTTATCCAAGATCGGGAAAGTAATGCGTCACATCTCCCTGTTGGAGCCGCATTGCATACCAGGTGACGACGAGTTCAAGCTCCTCGACCGAGCCAAGGTCCTCGTAGACAAATGGCACCAGATCCTCATAGGTAACGGGCCGAAGGGAATGCACCGCTGCCTGGATGTCGTTGAGCTGGTGGAGCTCCTATGTTCCGAGCTGAGGCTACTGCCCCGTGGGCAAAGTGCTCTGGCTGCGCTTGCGAGAACGTGTAAACAACTCCAGGGTCCTGCTCTCGATCACTTGTGGCACCACCAGTACACGTTGAGGCATATTTTAGGCTGCATGCCTGCCGGGCTGTTTGATACATACGAAGATCTCGGCAATCCAGGCATCAAGCGCATGGTCTGTCGTGATAATCCTGGTCCTAAAATTCGTCTGACTCCGTATAGCGGCTCTTACGACCCATCGTAAACGGCGACTGGCAACGGCCTATGGAATACGCGCATCGCGTTGGGGTTCTAAAACTCACTCTCCCCAACGATAACAACCGTTTTTCTTTCATGTCACCAGTCCAACAATAATCTCTCCCTCCTTCCCTCGCTTGCTCGGACATGTCCTGCATTGAAGGACCTTTCTCTCCCCTTCGTGGTCTCCCCGGGTCCTGCCCAACGTCCAGCCGTGTCGGACTTTGTGCAGATGCTCGGCGGAATAGAGAAACTGTCCTTACAGATCCCTGACCTAGCGGCCTTCGAATATCTCGGACAGCTATCCACCCTCACATCCCTCTATGTAATACCCTTTGACGTCGAAGTATCCTCCACGGCACTCGCTCCCAGCTCACATTTCACCGCCCTCCAGAAACTCTCCCTCTGCGTTGATGACAACCTTCACAAGACGACCAATTTCCTCCACGTCTGTTCCGGAATGTCACTTGTTGAGCTCAGTGTCGTTTTCATCTCATGTCCACCAACGCCGGACATCCATGCGTTCTGCACGGCCATCCAGGCTTCGTGTTCACACACGTCTCTCGAGTCCCTTGACCTGACAACTCATGAATACCCCCCGGACGCCCAACACGATTCATTCATCATCACCAACGAGACGATTCGAACCCTGTTCTGCTTTAAGAACCTCACTTTTATATCCATCATGGCGCCCGCTGGCTTCGACTTTGATGATTCAATCATAGCCGACATGGCGTGTTCGTGGCCGCGTGTAAAGACGCTGCTGCTGCAGTCAGACGTAGAGAGACCGCCGCGCAACACACTCCACTGTCTGTACGCTATCGCCCGAAACTGCCCAGAGTTGGAGCAGTTACACATCACGCTCGACGCCACCGCCTTCGCCATCGGGGCACACCGTGCACATCAGTGGAGTCTCAAATCCCTCATGATCGGGCGGTCTCCCATAAACGCACGGACTCACGACGTTGCTCGCATCATCTCAGCAATTTTCCCGGACCTGCCCCAACTCGGGGCGTATGAGTTGTTCGGGACGTTTGAGGATCTCGGAGATGACTTAAACGTGCCGGGAGACCTGGACGAGGACGAGGACCAGTACGACGCTGCGATGCTCCTGCGCCGTCAGTACATCAAATACTGGCGCGAGGTCGCCACGTATCTCCCTGTGTTTGCGGCAATCCGCGCGGAGGAGCGCGCTTGGGCACGGGAGGATTTGGGCGCGTAGTCTTTTTTTTTTGGTATAAAAAAACATCATGCTTCTGTCCTTTCACGTTTTTCTGTTCTGTGCCGATTTTCACCTTGTCTGAGAAGACTTTGCCCCCTCGCAAACTTACGATTCAGATGAGAAGGTGAATGGGAGATTACGAAGAGCTCCAGGTACTAGCCGACTCTCGCACCTGTCCGAATTTGTGTCAGGATTTCGTGCTGTCCAATGCATTCCTCGGCCCCAACGGATCTTGCCCTGATCCCAGGCATCGACACGTGTGACTGGAATTGTGCCCCTGAAAAGTTCGCGGCGTAGTTGTTGCAGGAAGCCATTCCTTTGATGGAATTCAATATTTTCACCGGACGAGTGAAGCAAGTGTCGTCGCTGCCGGTCATTCTGTCACTCCAGATCTTTATCCTGAAGCCCTCATGCGCAGGGTGATTTGTGCTGTGGGTAAGCCGCATTCACGAACGTTTCCTCACAATGCACCTGGCTTTATTTGGGTTTTATCATTCTTTCCTTCACAAGTTAGCTGCGCGCCGCCACCGTGGACAAGCTTTTGTACTAGTTCCTCGGCTTATACATTCTAAGCCGCGCTCGCTTCACACTCGGCGTCCAGTGCTGTCGACCAATGAACCTTTCCGGTGTGGCTGTCTCCGTGAAGGTATCGCCTCTTCCCGCCCGCCACGCAAAGTTTGAACTGCGGTTCGTTTCCGCGACGAAGACCCTGGTCAGCTGCGAGCTCATGGACTATGGGTCCCAGTCGTCCCATCCACATCAAGGAGTTTGGGTAGTCATGGTTCAACATGAAACCACCTGCTGCAAAATAATGGCCAACGTAAAGCTCGAATTTCGAACCTGAAATCGAGGCGACCTGGTCCTTGAAGCAGGAAATAAGAATTGCGGCCTCGACGAGGTCCCCGGAACGCAAAGATCCGTCGAAGGCCCCGCAGGATCCATTCTCGATTCAGTACACTGGATCGTTTATTGCACTTCGAGGACTTTATGTCAAATTTTTTAATTGAGGTCGATTTCGTTCGACTTCGGGCCAAGGACAAGTCGGGAGTGAGCGCTGGATGTCTTATTGTGTCATAATTCCGTTGTAATTCCGTGCCAAATTCCAACGAGTTGGGAATCTGCCAAAGAGTGCCACTGCGTCTTCGGCCATTTCCGCTCTTACGCGCAATGGCACTGCTTCAAGTCACTCAGTGTCGACTTACTTAAATGCTTTCCATCTTGTGTTCTCGATTTCAAATCTGTCTGGTTGTGACCTCGGAGGGTTTTTCTCGGTAGACCTCAACTACAATGGCATTGGCTAAGCCACTGACCAAGCAGACTTCATCGCTCTGATAAAGATCTGCGCCCATGACTCAGTCTTTGTCGCGAATCGGTGCGCCAAGGATCCACCACCCTCCGACTGGCCGAGCGCCCGATGTCATTTAGGCAGTTCACGTTAATCCGATCGTCCATTGAATATAAGCATGCACAGCACAGACTCTCTTAGGAACAATCAGCGTTGGCTTGCATCTCTATAGGCAGCGGCGTTCAATGGTTCGTCATCTCTTTCCAGCAACGATGCACCCGCCATGCGCAACCGGGATCATTACTCGAGTCTATCGCTCGCCCTCGAGGACAAAATCTTAGCTTCGTCAGACTCTCAGGCATTCTTGCTCTCTGTTCACAGTACCGTGATCAAGATTTTTTAAATCAAATTATTGATTCTCGAGTCGGCTTCCCTTATTTCCCGACGTCATCCGTTAACGTTAGATCCTGTACTATGACTATTCTTAGATCCTTCCGGCAGCATTCCTCTCCGTCGTTCTGGGTCTTGAAAATCGCGAGGCATTCGCTGGACGCGTGCACTTCTCTCTCCCTGCCTCATCAACTCGCTCCCCCCGGAGCCGACTTACACGGCACCAACTGGTTATAGAGTGCCCTCAAGGGTGCCGTTAGTGCTTTCTCGCTTCCTGTGAAACCCCCGCACTATCTGCCCGCGCCACGTCTCCCTCTGTCCCGCCCATATCGATGAGTTCCGCTGAATTCGAGCCTTCAGAGGTATGGCAGGTGCTCGACGACGCACGGACGACAAACTCCATGATCCGTACGTCGTACCGCCCCGTTCTGAGCCCCACATTTGACTTATTCTGTCAGTTGGAGCACTAACACTGGTGGCGTATGTCTGTCACTTTTTAATAATTCCTTCTCAAGACGCCGATCCAGCAGATACGACCACCTAATCACCTTTCATGATGAAGTGGGTATCTCCTCTTGCCCTCTACGCTGTGTGCTGATCCCCCAATATCAAGGTAGAGCTGATGTGGAAGAGCGGGCTCTGCACGACGAACGTAGTCTATGTGAGTGGCTATTTCGCTCACTATTTTCGGTCTTCCGACGCCTGTTGTACAGCTCTGGGTACGTAACTAGCTGACTGCTCTCACGCATGAGTTGATTTTATTCATGTTGCAGAATCGATATTTTACCTTGATTGTATTATCGTATGTTATCCCTCATCCCTGGCTTCCCATACTCATCTTCCATGATCCAGATACGACGCAAGCGGTGTGTGCTTTGCCGATAATTTACTTGCAGGGCTACTTATCCAGTGGCAGTAATGCTCACGCCGTTCAAAACTAATGCAGTAAGTACTTCCAGTTCCTTCCTCGGATCCCTGCGTAACTTCTATTATAGTCGTAAGTCCCACTGCAGTGTTTAGGCTTGCCCGCTGAACAGCGTATCATGATCAGATGCATCAGGTTCTTCCAGGTCAGACCGCTCTCTCTGTGTTCACGCTGAATAAGGCTGAGATTGAATGCAGGGGGAGGCGGTTACTTCCACTTTGATTCTCGCGACCGTGGACTTCATATTGGTGCTGAGGTAGGCTCATCACACGACACTGCGACTTTGCCATTCATTAGCCGCCGCGTCAGAGTATGGATTTTATACGGCAAAAAGCGGATGCTGTTATATCTCCTAGTGCCAATGATCGTATGTGAGTCCACCTCTTCAGACCTGCCTCCGGTGCTATAGTTGAACGCAATTCCAGTGGAGATTATAACTATGTCGGTCGTCTCCCACGGCTGGATTCCGTTGCCAGTTCCTAACCAGGACTTTCTGAAGGGCTCTTGTATCACATTACACCATTGCTTCCGTCGCCGGTGTGTCATCAATCGGATGTCTGCGAAATACATGTCTGATTCATTGGGCCAGACTACTGGGCTCTGTCGTACGTAAAATGCTGCCACATGGGTACTCGCTAAGACGAGGTTGTTAGATGGCCGCTCACGGGGTGTTATCCACAAGGTGCGTTTCCACGCCGAAGCCTCACGGAAAAAATATTCAAAAAATACCCCCAGCCGTGGTCCCGCGCTTCTTCGCGTTCTACTCAGTGCCAATGCTGGTCGTTAGCATAACAATGTTCCTCATGACGGTGTACAAGTGCGGCAAGACGCTACTCACGCACGGGCGGGCGCAGCTGCCAATATACAATATGTTCTTACGCGACGGTGTCTTCTGGTTTGTCGCGATCTTCGGCACGTCGTCTCACTATCCAAGGGCTACGTGAAACTCACATTGCCAGTAGTTATATTTATACCCGAGGTGATCATCTGGGCGCGCGCGCGCCAGTCCCTCGCTGAAATTCTCATAGCGTGCGTGTCTTCCCGCTCATCTCATCCCGACTATCCTAGAACTTACATCCATCTTCACACAGACCGGGGCTCGCGTACGTACCTCCCGTTATTCCATCGAACCGCTCCCTCACTTGCCCGCAGCGTCACCTCGATCATTGGCTCGCGCGTTCTGCTCAACATCCGGGGACTCAAGCTCGCCAAGACACTGCCAACGACAACAATGACGACGAGCCGAACGGCGCTCGGGCCGACGGTCGAACTCGACACCATCGACTATCCGTCGCGCATCCCGTGGGGCACGGTGGGCACGGTGGCCGCGATGGACACTGTTCCCGGCGTTCCTTGATTGGTTTCTCGGCACTTTAATGAAGATGTGACCTGATCCCTAACGACTTATTAATCTTGGTTCAAAATATGTAGCTATGTCAAACCGTTGGTTTGCTCTGTATTAAAAATGCCTGTTTACTCAATCTAGCTTCCTAAACTTACAGCGCCATGGGGTAGACGAGGAAGAATACGAGAAGTTTGAACACGCTAGCGCCATCAATGAGGAGAGCACGTGATGACATCGCGTCAGCGAGAGGAAGTTGAACAACCAAAGACTAATGGATACGAAAAAGATTTGGGCATCCCAGTGCAATGGGGGACTCCCTGGCTCATTCTCAACGCCTAAAGTCCGAAATGCCACCCCGTTTGCCTAATTCGAAATTAAATTCCAAGCCTTGAGTCAATTGAACTCCGCGACCAGGGGACGTTCACTCGCAATCGCTTATGCGACGGTATGCACGGTAATACATTTATGTTACTTGAAAGCAGATGTTGATACATGTACGTCGAAGGCGTCGTGAAGATCAAGTCCAGTTGAATTATACCACCTCGACTCGGTGAACACGACGTCGACTCGAGGGAAATAGAATACTTCGTAAATGTCAATAGTGTCGGTCACCCCGCCCGGGCGCAGACGTGAATCCCTCGTAAAATCAATCCCTCGTAACAGCCGAAGCAGCTCCTCACGACGGCCGTATTCCCGCCTTCTTCTTCGCGATCTGTAGGGGAGGTACAGGCGCATCAAGGGGGAGTATTGGGAGGGCGCGTGGCGTGGGTGCTGGGGACTCGGGACGCGGAACGCGCGGGAGCGACACAGGTGGTAGCGGGAACGAGTCGAGCTCCTCAAGCGCCGACAGCGGCGACGTCGGGGACACGGGGAGCGAATCGCGCCGCGGGAGCTCCCCCCCCGCGTCTGGGTGGAAGATGAAGGGTGACGGGAGCTCCAGGATGGAGTCCATGCGCATCCGGGACGCGTCAGTAACGAGGTCCCCGCCGGCGAAGGGATGTAGCGAGCGCCGGGGGCGGGCCTGGGTGATGAGCGGGACGGCGGCGGCCGTGACGTCGGTTGTCGCTACGTTGTATGCGTGGGAGGGTGATGAGTGGGAGTGGAAGGCGGCGGGTTGAAGCGCGGATGGCCCCGGATGGAATATGGGGAGGGGGTGGTCCGACACAGACCATTGTGAATGGACCGAGTCGGATGAGTTCATGCACGCGGAGGAGACCGCCGAGCCGTGGTCCAGGAAGGCGGTTTTCATGAATCCAGGTGTATCTGGTATCGTGAGGCGGGGCATGGATGGACGAGGGCTTTCGGATGCCCCGGGCGCAGGGATGAGGGATGATTGGGAAGACGAGTCCGAATGGGATCGTGTATGGGTCAAATCCAGCACCTTCTCATGCGGCCTGTCGACAGGCGAAGCAACGTCGAGATCGTCAGACGTAGGGACGGCATCAAAGAATATCTCGCTCCTGCGGGCCCGCTGCTGCTTTCTACGATCCCGCCATCGTTTGGCAAAGAATCCCAGGAGGACGAGCAGACCCAATAAAATAACGCCACCAAAGGTGGCAGCAAACGTGATACCAGCACTTGGTGCGGAGGCCTGCTCTTGTCGCGGAAGAATGGGCATGACGGAAGAGAGAGGTGGGAAGTGGGAGAGTTGTCCGGTAGGCGATGTCTCTCGTATTTGTAGAGATGCCCTCAGGCACCCTCCAAACGGCTAATGAAACGCATCAGCATCATCGAGGGCGGGTATCCCGGCGAGAAAGAATAAAGCCCGCTGAAACCCTCCGGCGGCCGGCAAGTTATCTTCGCTCGTCGACCCTGCGAGAAGCACTGCCTGTGTCAAATTTGAGGCAGCGCCCTCCGACGTACACCTCTTGTGGGCAGGTTTTCCAAAATCTGATTCATACATCACTAGCCGAACCAATTGTCGAACCATATTGACCAACTTCATAGCTACCATGTGTAGAAATATCCATAGAATCGACGGCCAAGTTGCAAAAGCTGAGAGGCAGGGGTGGAACACAGCCAGTTGTCGCACAGCTTGATAATAGTTGATAATCTGGGAAAAGATGGGGTCGCGGACAGCCACCGTCTAATCTGAACACCGGGCACCGCCATCTATCACCAAGCCTAATTCGTCGTGATTTTGAATTCCTCAAGTACTTAAGTCGCTCAGTACTCGGTGGCGCAAATCAAGTAGATAAAGCTCTAGGACAAACCAGGTCGGCGAAATGTGAGGCGTATGTTCCTTGTCAAAGCAGGCCCTCGACGTATCGGTGCCCAGGCGCTGCCAAGGATTGTGCGCGTGGACCGCGCCCGTGAAGACCATGCACCATATGCCTTTGGCGTCGGTTCCAGCCGCCTCCGAGTTTCCGGCGCGACTTCTCAACTACTTTAAATTCATTATGCGCTAGCGTCATCTTCGGACTTCGTCCGGACTCCAGCTCGCTACCTCATTTCTCAGGCCAGCGTGTAAAGATTGCGTCGTACAGGTAGGTCTATTCTCATCTAATCCCTTATTCCTCAGTGCTTTGACAATCGTCCTGGGTCAGTAAATACCATTTCATGAGCCTAGCTTACGACCAGTCTTTGTGAACTTGATCATTGAACGATTATTCATTCCCAAAACTCGCTCAGTGATTTGGATGTGGTTCTTTAGCTGATTAGAAGCCATCCAGAGTAGTATTGCTCCTGGAACCCGCTAGTTGTTCTCACAATGGACGTTGTTTACACGTCTTTGGTCAGGCGCGTCTCCGCGGCTGGATCACGTGATGGATACACAGCTTTTCCTGGTCTTCTTCATCGAACTTCCACCAGACATCGGATCGCATGGAGACTTGGTCGATGTATCATACTTCATCAGTCGTTCCGTTTCAATTCTGATCCCCCCCACAAGCCGGTCGCATGCTAACCGTCCCCGCCGCAGCATGACAAGCATCTGTACTGCTCTCCCTTCGCATTCCGGTCCTCAATCGATGACCCATGGCGACTGTCCTTCGCTCAGGGTCGCCGATCTCCTCATACTCTCAAACTGTGTCGACCTATGAATCTCTGTCGGGGTCCTCCTCAAGTACTGTCCCTGGACCAGGGGCGCTGACGGGGAAGGCGATCAAGGCGCTCGGGCGGGTCACGATACGTGGCATCGACCACTTCGTCATCCTGCGCCAGCTCTCGGTCATTGCTAGCCACTTCCCCCTCCCGGACGAGAAGGCTGCCGTGATTAAGCAGATAGAGGAGATATATGCCCATGCGCTCGAGTTTTCCAGGTGTGTCCGTACTTGGAACTCTATCGAATGATTTTTTCTAAAGAAAACAATACACGTCAGACAGGGCCTGTATCGGGTGGAAATAAACAGGAAGGCACTCAGACTGCTGCTCGGTCAGATAGGGATGGGCGAGACCCATTTTCTTGTACGAGCCCTTAGCCGCTGGGACGGTCTGGAGCTTCGTCTCTTCCTGTCGGAGATTCTTATCCAACTGGCGCCATTATGGTACGGCAGTCAAGTCTAGTAACATATTTTTTATGCTCAGTTTACATTACAGGAATCCGCACCTCGGGAGGGTTTTCTCGTCGCCCTTGCTCGATGCTTATTCAGTGTCTCAGCCCTCGGACCGGGTTTCCATCGCTCCCTTCCTTCTATTTATTTCAAGGCTCGTCAGAGAGAGCGCTTCCGCCTGCCGTGCTGTGCTGGACGTTGCTTTCCTCGACGTGCTGATGATTATCCGGGCTGTCCACGATCTCAATAAGGAAAACATTATATCCGAACTCGAGCCTGTCGGAGACCACACCCGCCACCGTAAACGCCTTCTCGCGGTCATCAACGCGATCCTGCTCGACATCATCGCCTACCCGGAAAATCGGCTTCTTGTTCTGAACCATCCAATTTGCTCCACCTGGGCAACATCGCGTCTCGCGATGGTCGAAATCGCCCCGTTCACTTGTCGTGAACGAGTATTGTTCCTGGCGTCTGAGACCGATATCCCCGATGACGAGTCCCAGCTTTACTTGACGCTGGACCTGTGAGTGTCCTTGCAAGTAATATCCCTCGGCGCCAACTAATTGTATGATAGTCCCGCCGCCTGCAAGCTTGGGTGTGTTTCCGAGATGGACGCGGAGCAACTTGTGAATTCTCTCACATTCGAGGTTCTGTACGATCAAGCACTGCGCGTTTTCTTGTTGCGGAAGAGTTACAATCTGAAGGTTGGTCTGCTCTCACGCATGATCAAATACATGCTCGAACATGGGTAAGTCCGTTTCAGAACGGGCATCTCATTTGACTGAACGCCATCCAGCTCCGCACTGGCAGTTCCGTCCGCATCCTCGACACACCTTGACACGCTCAGATCCCGGTACCGCCTCCTGTTCTTTCTGCGGTTGATCACAGCGATCGCCTGGGGCCCGAGCAATCGCGCAGCGCTCCTGGACGCCGGCGTAATCGATTTCCTCGTACGGATCGTTCAGACGTTGCCCGACAGCTACACCGCTATCATCGCGTCCCACGCGCACCAGGATCACATCCCCGCGATCATCCGCGAACAGGGGCTTGCGCACCTGCTCGGCGGGCCGTTGGCTCGTACCTCCCGGTTAGTACGCCTGATCTCGGGGGCGTTCGCTGCGTTGTTCCCGGGGGATGTGGAGCCCGGCCGCGCGTAGACGGCACTTCACCCTGCTATTTATGTTTCCTGGACCCGCCGACACACTCGCGCCACCCTCTCCCATTCGTTTTCTCTCTGCTGACTCAACTCTGACGGGCCACTTTCTCGAATCCCACATACCCATTCCGTCCCAGCGAAGCGCTGTTGATACCGATACCCATTGTATAGTCACCGCCTTGACTGTATCCCCATCGCCGCACGGCCTCCTCAGCCTGCTGCTGTAACTTGTAATATTAGCTGCATGGGACAAAGCACTGCTTTTCTCCTTTTCTTTGTCTTTCCCACGACACTGAAGACTTCGGCTCCCGTAATCTCTGCAAAGCGAGGGCGTCCCAAGAGCCCACCCAGGTACTTGCTTGTCAAACTATCCCCGGGGGTGGGCTGGAAGCGCTTTCTATTGCACCAGGCGTTTGCTAAGCAAGTGTGTAATATGGGCCACCCCGCGTTTCAATACCAGGCAACAACAGGAACTCGCGGCATTGGCAAGCCATCAGAACGTGCGGATGCTGCGGCGCAATACAAAAGGAACAACTGCTAATTTCCCCGCAGGGTCGATGAAATTACGAGGACAACTCCATAAATATGTAAGCCTCACTTGTGTTTCGCGAGTATTTCTCTTGCTCTCCCTCACCATGACGACGGCCAAGAGAGACTTTCGCGTCGCAATCATAGGCGGAGGGATGTGCGGGCTGGCGTGTGCCGTTGGACTGAGAAAGCGCGGAATCGATGCACAGGTATTCGAGGCTGCGGTGCGTTTCATGTCCTCACGCATTGCCGTTTTCCTCGGCTCGTGTTGAAGGGCACTGAAGGCGAAGTTCGATGCCATTGGTGCGGGGGTCGCCCTCGGTGCGTTTTCTGCAACACATATAAGACCCAGTCGCGGATTTACTTATGATCCACCAAGGACGAATGCGCTCAGGGCCTTGAAGGGGCTCGGGCTGCTGGAGACTGTGTTGGCCTGGTCGACGCCAGCGATCGCGATGTCGACCGTGAGATGATTTTTGTCTCTGGCTCGGGGACTCATGAGCCCGTGCACACATACGCGAAGGACGTGAGTCACATTAGAGGTATGTTGTATACTTGCATGGCTGACTGTTCGTTAGACAGGATTCAGAGAGAGTCGGTGTCTACAGGAAAGGATTTGCTCCTCGTGGCGAAGTCCAACTAACACGAACAAGTGCAGGCCAGCTTTCCTCGCCGTCGTGGTACCGCTCGTAGACTCGAGCGCCGTGCATTTCAACAAACGCCTCACTCACCTTTCGGCGTCTGCTAGCGTCGGTGGGCATGTTCTGCATTTCTCTGACGGGACGACACATGAAGCGGACGTTCTCATCGGTGCAGACGGTATCAAGAGCGTCGTGCGGAGCGCTGTAGTCGATCCGAGGGAGAAGCCCCTCCAGTTCACCAATTCCGTTGCGTATCGCGCGACGGTCTCCGTAGAAACGCTGCGGCAGGCCGGCGTGAAGACAAAACTCGACAAAGATAATTATTGTTTCGTCGGAATCGACAAGGTCTAGACGCCCAGTGTTGTCGAGTTTTTCCCGGGCTCATCGCCCCCATCCAGCACCTAGTCTATTTTCCTATTGATTTTGGCCGCTGCGTAGGTTCTAAAAGTCTGTAATGCTTATTTGAACTTATTTTCCCTCCTGTAGATCAACGTCGTGGCTTTCGTAACTGATACTTCGGTCCCGGCAGGATCTGTTGAAATTACCGGGCCATGGGCAGAATCCGCGTCGCAGCAGGAAGTGTTGGACGCGTACGCTGGCTGGGGTGCTGACGTCCTTACTATACTGCAACATCTGAATGCGCCGAGCAAGTGGTACATCCACGCTCTCCGGCCGCTCAGCACCTTTGTTAAAAGCAGGATCGCGCTAGTTGGGGATTCCGTGCGCCAACCGCTTTTGTGTCGTTGAAGGGTTTACTGATCAACCTTAGGCACACACGATGCCCCCACACCTGGGCGCCGGCGTCGGCCGAGGCTTCGAGGACGTCCTCGTCCTCTGTGAATTGCTCGCCCACCCAGCGACAAAACTGTCAAACGTAGAGGTGCGTATATTAAATGGTTGGGTTCAGCCCGTTCAGGTGCCCACATTGAATCCATTATTTAGGATGTGTTCAAAGCGTACGACGCAATTCGGCGCCCGCGCGCCAATATGGTGTTGGAACGTAGTATTCAGGCGGGGAAAATATATGAGGCATACGGGACGCCTGGATATGCGGCGGCGGCAGAAATGACTGGGCGTCTGGCCGAGATATTCGAGCCTATATGGACGCATGACCTCGACGCAGATCTGGCCTCTGCAGTTAGAATCCTTCGCGCCGCGGGTCATTTCTAGCGGATCATCTGGAAGATTTGTTACTACCGCTCTGCAAGTTGCTATCTATGTACTTGATCTTTCCCGGCGTGTTGTGCACCACCGTGCCGTCAACTGTACGGATCCCACTCCCCCTTAATGTGATAAATCCGCACTACTCTGATACGTGCCAATGGGAGACCACCTTCCAGTTGCCCATTGATAATTGATTATCACCTCAACTCAGCTCAAGTATATTCGAAACATTCACTGTGAATTCTGTGTATACTCGCCAGTTTCAGCGTCAGTACACAGGCGAAGAGCGAGTCCTCAGCGGGTCACTAACTGGCCATCAACTGTCGTAGAAGTAGTACTATAGTGCGCTACGTCAAGACGGGAAGCCTACATGGTACGACGGATAATTTCAGCGGTCAGCGCTTGCCCTTAAAACAATATTGTGCTTCTAGTCAGAGACTGGGAGCGATGACAAGTTCATTTTATGTTTTTTTGGCAGTGCCTGACAGCGATGACGAGCAAGATCAAGATACCTCCCACATTAACCGTTAGCACCTTTTAGTTGCCATTCTACGTATCATCAATCACTCTGAGCAGATTCCGTGGATCACGATCCCAATATGAAACCCCAAGCCACGACGACAGATAATTCAGCGGTCAGTGATTGCCCTTGAACACTATTAACTATTCATTTTGTGTTTCTGGGCAGAGACTGAGAGCGACGACGAGCAAATTCTTTATCCCAGGCTGCGCCAAATGTCGCAGAGCTGAATGCGTGGGCTGAATATTCATCGGACTTTTTTATCCAGTTGCGCAATGTAATAATACTTGCGGTGTGGAAGCGCGACCTGCCTCGCACGTCGCCTTCGATTCCCAAGCCAGCTAGGCCGTCCGACCAAATATTCCATCATGGCACACCAGAATTTTGTTTTCTCCTTCCACTCATTCCTCATCCCTCATTTCACCCGTACTCACCTCTCTCATATCTTACACAGACACATTTGTTTCGCACTACGTACCGCCACCGCGAAGAGTCGAACCAAGTCCTCGGGCATCTCGGACTACGCCGGGGATCGATTTGAAGTGGATTGGGCACCCATCTTCAGCGCTGAGCGGGGCGGCGTTTATCTCCCTATACGTCTTTGCGTACCTCCCGGATGACTCGTTGGGCGAAGGTTTGATTTTAGCTGAGGCTTTATAACGGACTCTCTTACATACATCGGTTTATATCTATTTGCACTGGACCAACATTACGTTACTTTTCCCTTTGTCTTTTGACCACCACCTCAATCTACACGATTCTGAGCAACTCCGTGCGAATCCACCCCCGTTTGATCACTCTGAGCTAAGTTTTCTATTTCATTCTCCTTTCTTTTCAATTTACAGCTGTCTTGATTATTTCCCAGCCGGTATTCACATTCTGCTGCACGACTCGGCGCTGTCACCGGCACGACCTGGACACTTCTCGGTCCTCGTGAGGACCTCTTATTTCTTCTTCAGCGGTGTGTTCAACTGGGGCGCGGAGTTGTGCGCAATTTCATTACCAAGAGACGTGCCATTTCAAATGAAAATTTGGGTCCTGGGATGAGCTTCTTCAAGACTAATTTATCATTTACTAACCGTCTTTTCCCTCCGGTATGCTCTGAACATGACCACAATGCGCATGGTATACATATATTTTGTGGAGGAAATTCGGATGCGAATCTACTCGTGTTTGCAAGAATGGATTGTGCATGACGGAGAGTCCCAGTCATGGAGAGATTCGTCTACATCAGATGATCAGAATTCTGACAAATGACTGGGGAGCTTGTATAATGTCAAGTACAAGGTCAAACTGTTTGACCTTGTACAAGCTCCCAGGTTATTAAACAGATCTTCATTATATTAAGTCGTCCTATACGGCAGCCGCCCCTGTCGTAGATATCATCTACCTAGCCCTTGTATCATTCTTACATGACGCGGAACCAAACCGAGTCACACAGGGAATTAACAAGACCACGATGGGATTCGGATTCCGGAAGGTAGGCGACGAACGGCAAACCACTGGCAACTTTGACAAGGTCAATTACAAGCTAGACTAGAGTGCGCAAGGGCACGAATTATCCGTGAACCGGTAAGCGGATTCAGTACGTTGACACTGGGATGCAGCTTGTGGGGCAACATTCCCCGGGCAGCGTCCCAAACACGGTACCCGAAGGGCTATTAACTGTGTCAGCACCTCACATGTTGCCGGGAGAATGAAAACCAACCAGAGTAGGATAAACTCTGGACAAATGCCGCTGCACTTGACGCAGGTCGCGCAGCAAGCGCCCGGCAGAGCTTCCGCAGTCTTGCCGAGGGGACTAAATATCCACAACGAAATGACGATTAATATGTATTCGGTGACAAGAAAAGTTTATACTGAGCGTACCAGCGTGTGGCAGGACAGAAGACCTTGGAGCAGTCAATGGCCTTGGGAACAGCGCCGACTGCTTGAGAGGTGAAAAGGACAGAGAAGAGGACAGTAAGGGAGGCAAATTTGGCGTGCATGTTGACTGGTGAGGTGGATGGCTGAGCGCGAGCGTCGTTTCATCTTCATAATTTATACATTGGCCAAGACCTTGGGGATATCATTGACAGACTTGACATTTACGGTATCGTCACCCTGGTCCATTTTGCCTCAGGAACCCGCCCAGGCATTACGGAACGAAGTGTCTCAATACAATTGCCCTCAGCAGTCACATCTTGAATCGTGGCAAGCGATGAATGAACAGCTTGCGTGACTAGGATCTACGGGACCCAACTCTTTTTTTATGCGGGTTGCAAGAGGAGGTAAATGCACCGTTAATGGTACGCATCGCGCCCGCTGTCGTCCTTTAGCCAAATTCAACGGTGGGCAACGATATCAATCCCGCATTGTTACAGAACCATAAACCAAGTTGGCTTCGTCAACTATTGGCCCTCGGGGAAAGCGAAATTGAGTGAATGCGATTCCACATGCGTTCAATGGTGTTGCATTATGATCTAGGTTACCGTGCTTTCGGACTGTTTGGTATTGTCCGAAAGGATCGAAGCAACAAGTTGAACCCTCGCCCAGCACCAGCCTTTGACCAGCCTCGCAAATTTCCACACGGTTAGTGTCCGCTTGCGGTCGGGCGATTCCTGTCCCTTTTGTCGTGTATTCGCAAGGTTTCCGTTGTGGCCGAACAATGAATTGGGACATACAGACAGGTCAGACGAATGAATTGTGGCATACAGACAGGTCAGACACTGACAGGTGCCACTCGAGGGGTGTTTCAATACTGCGCGCGGGAATTCAACATTTCGTCTTTTTTTTTGTTTTGTTTTGTTTTGACCAGAACCACGCACTCTCATACGAGTTCCAAGACAATTATTGTCTGCCTGGTCCGGGAACAGCATGCGCATCTCCTTGTCCTCCGCCTCCGCGCGGTTCAACAACCCGAGCGTCCACAGCCACCAGACTGCACCGATGGCGACCCCGCTCGCCGGCCGGCGGTGCAAGGGTCCGCACTCGAAGAGCCAGCTGCCCGGCGAGAGGTGGGAAAACGCGAGACCGACGATGACGGTGAGCGAGCCGGTGTACGCGGGGTGCCGCACGCAGCGGGAGGGCCCCGTCGTGCTTAGGCGGTGCTGCGGAAGGACAGAGAGGTCGAAGGTGAAGAGTTCACCCAGCGCGTGGAAGCAGATGAGCCGGATTGATGCACCGAGGACGACGGCGATGACGCCCGCGACGAAGAGCGGCGTGGCGCGCAGGGACGTGTGCCCGGACAGAAGGACGACCTCCGTGTAGGACGACAATAGGAAAAATTGCGGGAGCGAGGCGAGGTAGTAGAGGTCCTCGAACGCCGTGCACACACGCAGGATTAGCTGGTGGGCCTACGAGAACACTGAGTAAATAAATGTGGACTCGACTCAATTCGCAATATAACGCACCCGGAGGACTGACGGCGCGATCTGGAAGATGTACACCTGGTCCGTATGATACCTACCTCTGTCGGGGTCGGATTGGGAGGTGTGCATGACCATTCGTTGAACACGGCCTGAATAACCACAAGTACGACCCGAGACAAGGACATGGGGCAAGAATTGGCAGATGCGCCGGCGGCGATCCCGCCCTTTTTATGTTGTTTGAACCATGGCAGAAAAATTGCCAGTAGAGCAGCCTCTCCTATTCCTCGATTATTCAGTGATCCGAGGCGGCGACCCTCGTTATTCTCCCGCCGCGGAGTTTGAAGGTGGCCGCATTTTTGATAAGCGACGGCCAGTTGCCATATGTAGTCTGCCCGCGGCAGGTAATACACAACGACCGGGTAGTTGAAGGTTATCCCCTGATACGCATACTATAAAGCAAAAGACGAAGGAACTGGACAGGTGCGTAGCTTTTACGCGGCCCGACATGGTTAATGAAATTTCATGGGTCGGCATCGCAATTGGACGTACGGAATTAAATATTGCGGGAGAGAACAGCATCGAAAAATCGGGTTATGTGTTCCGCGGACGGTCCAGTGGACAAAAATGGAGATCCCGAAATTATGATAGTTGGGGCCTAGGTCTTACCTGGGGTTGATTACTGTGACAGAACGACGTAGGCTGCCAAATGGCGACAACCGCGCAACCATTTATTCAGAAGGTTGACCCCCGAGATGACCTTTGAATTGTGTGCATTTTTGAACAGCGGTGCGTGGCATCTAGCTGAGTTAAAGCTCCGCAGACTGATGCCCTCTCGCGTGCATATCTTGCACCCGGCCGAATGTGCCGCCGATCGCAACATGTGGACTCAACTGCTCTTGATAGAACTGCGCCATCACGCATCGAGTTCGGTGTGCCCGTTTCGGGCGGAATCTCAGGATATCGACATAGTTGAACCTGCGCAAGTTAGTTGGTGAACCGATTCGCTTCATTGTCCACCCAACTGCACGGCCTTCGACGAATGAGCGGAATCAACAAAAAAAAAAGAAATAACGCGTGAGAACTGGCTGCTCGCCAGGAGTGCGGTACATGCTGCATGAAGGTTCGCCGTTTATTCAATGACGGGGGGGATAGACCGAGGATCAGCGAAGTCGAGAGGGTGAGGATCCTCGGGATCAAGCTGGCCGCGCGCTCGGGAAAGACGTGCGATGACCAAGGCGATGATGGGAAGGGAGAATGAACGAAAGATGAGATGTGATTAAACGAAGGTGTTAAATGGATTACATACCCGGGAGAGCCCGTTTTCTACACGCAATCGCGTCGAGTCTATCAGCACCTGAGTTGAAACAAATTTTCATTGGAGAGGACACGAGCAGCAGCCGCAAAATGGAGTCCGAGGTCGATTTGACTCCTCAGGTTGTGGAATTATCGACGCGCTTATGATCTCTCTGGAGGGCTTCAACCCCGCAAGTACTTCGCGTGTTGCCCAAGTGTTGGTCGTCAATGAATGGAATGTGGAATATCCGCAACTTTCCAGTTGACATTACAGTCTCCTTGGCGATATATTTTCGACACTTCCACTGTCTGTTCATTCCCTGCTGAAGAACAAAATTTCTTGGCTTTGTTTCGAACTATTTGCGCATCCGCATCAGCGCGTCTCGTCACGTGCATGCCACGTTTGTTCTCCGTCATTCAGTGACTCAGACTTAGACTGCCAAAACGACTGGAATTGTGGCCATTCCCGGATGGAAACCCGGATGCGCTGAGCTCAACCATGCAGTAAGCAAGGACTCTTCAGCGTCTCTGGCTTGGCTTACCGGCACAATTCATTTCCGCTTGGGGTTGTGCCTCCTGAACGACAGGATTCACTATTGTCCTGGCAATTTTTCGTACGTTCAGCCGGCGAAGTTCATCCGCCTCCCTTGTGGTGTTTGACGCTGAACTACTGCCTTGCGATTCAAGTGGATCCAAGCAGATCCAAGTATGCAATGTCGCTTTGATGGAATGTCGACTTGAAACATAGGGATCGCCGGATATGGATCTGGCGACGGCCAGCTGACGCGGTGATGATGCCCAGGCGCGGCGTGCATTTCCCGCGCCCCTTCCGCATTCCTTCCTCCCCCTTTGTCCCTTGGTTGGGCATCTTCCACAACTTCGCCCTTCTTCACTCTCGCTAAAAAAGTTCTACATGAAGTTTAATTTCGCCGTTTTCGCCCCATCTGCGCTTCTGGGCCTCGTCGCCTCCGTGGGCGCACTCCCCAAGGTTACCCGCACTGGCCGGTACCTCTACAGCGCAGACGGGACCCGATTCTACATCAAGGGTATAGCGTACCAGACGCAAGGTACGTGTTCTACTCCCCTCGTCGGCGTCATCGCTAACGCGAGCTCCAGGGCTCGTCATCCCCGGGCCCGACAATCCCCTAAACCAGCCTTCGACCTGTACGTGTCGATCCAGCCTTCTGCCGCTGCGCGCAGCCTGACGCCCCCACCCAGTCGTCGACAACCTTGCCGATGCCGCCGGGTGCACCCGCGACCTGCCTAACCTGCAGAAGCTCGGCGTCAACGCAATCCGCGCGTACTCGGTCGACTCGTCGCTGAACCACGACTCGTGCATGAGCGCGCTCAGCGGCGCGGGGATCTATGTTATGTGTGTGCCGTTGCCCTCCGCTTGATGATGTCCCTCACGCCCCAACCCCAACGCCAGCCTGGACTTGACTTTGCGTGCGCCACTCCACTTGCCTGCGGAGCCACCGTTCACTCACGCCTCTCACAGCGCTCAACGGGTCCATCGACACCACGCTGCCCTCCTGGAGCACCAACATCCTCGACCAGGTATGCCGCCTGCGCGTTTTCCCGAGCAGCTGCTCACCGTCGCGCAGTACATCAAAACCATCAACGTATTCTCCAAATACGACAACGTACTGGCGTACAACGTCGGGAACGAGGTCCTCACCGCATCCGCCACCAACGCCGCGCCCATGATCAAGGCCGCTGCGCGCGATATCAAGGCCTACCTGTGCGTTACTCGGCGGTCTTTTGTAGACCGTGGCTGTGCTTACCCGGCGTCTAGGACATCCATCTCATCGTCCGCCCTCGTGGGCTACGCTGACATCGACGGCCCCTCGGCCTTCCGCGACGACGTCGCGCAGTATCTCTCCTGCGATCTCTCGGGCACCAACTCCGCCAGCACGTCCATCGATCTGTTCGGGCTCAACAGCTAGTGCGTCTCCCTGTTCCCCGCTGCAATGGCTGGATTTGCTGACCGCGGCGCAGCGCATGGTGTGGCAATGCCCCCGCCACGACGTACGACAACCTCAACGCCGAGTTCCAGGACTACAACGTCGTCGCGTACTTGTGCGTCCTCCCCTCCGCCTCTCTGTCCTACGCTGACACCTACGCGCAGCTCCGAATTCGGGTCGGAGACCTGCACCCCAGGCACGCGCCCCTGGACGGAGACGGACGTGCTCTTCGCGTCGCCGATGACGAACGTCTGGTCCGGCGGCATCGCATTCAGTTACTTCCCCGCCGAGAGCACGGGCCACCAGTTCGGCATGGCGACGCTCTCCGCGGACAACAGCACCGTCTCCACCAACGCGGACTTCGACAACCTCGTCACGCAGTACGGGAAGGTGTCGTTCGTGAACAGCCCCGCGCAGGCGTCCGTCGCGACGGCGACGTTCGGCGCGTGTCCCGCGGAGGGCACTAGCCTCGAGGCGGCGGCGGTGCTGCCGCCGACGCCGAACGAGAGCGCGTGCGACTGCGTGCAGAGCAAGCTCAGCTGCTTGTTTACACCTGCGACGAGCGACTATACGGTGGTGATGGGCATATTGACGGGCGTGGTGTGCGGGCTGCTGCCGGGTGTGAAGGGCAACTGTGATGATATCTCGGCGAATGGGACGACGGGGGCGTATGGGGTTGTGGCGATGTGCGATCCGAGTGCGTGTCTCCTTCGTCTTTCACGACTCCTTGCCCTTCATCGCCTCTCCGTCCACACTCCCCATACTTCCTTTCTTTCTTCCACAGCCTCCCGCGCCCGCCCCTCTGCATCCGTTCCGTATACCTCGCATACTGACGTCCCCCAGCCATCAAGCTCTCCTACGCCTTCAGCCAGTACTACGAGCTCACCAATCGCGCCTCGACGTCATGCGACTTCTCCGGCAACGCGACCATCCAGGCCTCCGTGACGAGCGCGCCGAGCGCGGCCGTCTCCGCGTGCGTCACCAGCCCCTCCGCGATCTTCACACCCTCTGCCTCCTCCGGCGCAAGTGGGGGTGGGAGCAGTGGGAGTGGGACAAGTGGAGGGGCAAGTGGGAGCGGGACGAGCGGGAGTGGGAGCGGGAGCGGGAGCGGCGCGGTACGGCTGGTGGCTGAGCGGGGCGCGCTGGTGGGGATCGCCGCGATGGTGGCGTGTGTGGTGGGCGGGATGGTGTTGACGGTAGCATGAGCGCGCGACAGTGTTATGTTATTCGGCGCAGTGGACTTTCTTTGGCCGTGGACAGTAATATTCATTCGCCCGGCGCTTGTTTTGGACTGAGCTTCGTGTACCCTCATCGATACTTGTATATCTCACTCTTGATTATTTTACGGAAAATCATTATTTTTTTCTTTTCCCCCGATAAGCTGATGGCTCCACGTGACGCGATGCGTCGCGGAAGCAAGGGGTAAATAATGGTCAATAAACTCATCGCGCAGAGATAAAAAGGTGGTGCTGAATTTTTTTGGAAACAGCTCGAAGAGGCCAGGAGCCTGCATACATACCCCGCCTCAAAATCATTTTAACTTCAACTTGCGCCGCTCCCACAGCACCGCGCGATTAATTGTATTATAAAATCTCGGGCGGACATTCAGAAGCAGGTTCATGACCACCTTGGGATGCCGACGGAGAAAACTGTAGCGCCAAGTCCTCTAGCAGCTGCATATTGGGGGAAGATTTGACATACATTAAAGGATATCGGGCTCCCCCGTCGGATACCGCCCGACGTCCGCCAACGGCATACATGCACCGTGGGCGTCTACATATAAGAATCAACTGCCGGCATGGAGCTAGTGCGCTAGCGGCCTAGATGACTCGATTTTGGGTGGCTACCTGACGCTGTGAGAGCCTGTCCGGGACTTGAGGAATGAGAGTTCTTGAACAGCAGAAGGAGGTTAAAAAAATCGTTTTTAACATGGAATGAGACGAACGAATAGATGCTGTATCGCAGTCACGCTAGCTGATGACGAGAGAGTCAATGCGGCAGGCTACCCAACAACGCAGTTCGGAATTAGATACTTTACATCCTTTCTTTGCTTCTCCTCGTTGGGTTCATCGGGGTATCCGTACCTAAGTACAACGTACGTAGATAATAAATAGTTAAATTAGAATCAGTCAAGTTCGGACTTGATGCTGGTGGAGAAGGCGAGTCAAATTGCGCCTGGATTCAGACTGGTCTCTATTTTCTTCGCGCAAGCACACAACCTGATTGAGTGTAATATTTGAGAGCGAACGTCGAACATGAGAGAGCCAACTTTCGGAGAAATGCAGGATAGTGGCGGCTGGGGGTGTTTACAGAAAATCCACGCAACTAGGAAACTAGGAAGTACAACAGACAATCCATCCTCTAGGAAATGGTATACAGGAAACCCGATAAAGCATTCAGACGAAAGAAAAACCCTCGAGACAAAAAGCAAAATAGAATACACTGGCCGAGCGGTACATACAAAACTGATATTCTGGGATCATCGCCCTCTAACTGAGATATTTGCGTAGTTAGATTCGCGAAACATGGAAGAAGAGCGGGAACGTACCGGGGACAGTCCAAGTGATGCAGTCTCCAGAGATGAAACGCGTGGGTATAGAAAGAATAAGCAACCAAAGGCGACGAAGAATGGGAACTGCGCCGTACCCTAGCCTGATGGCTGCACAAGGACCGGTTGTGGGGCCTTCGCACTTGTCCCAGGTACCACATATTCCGATGCTAGTGTGCGCCGTCTCAGTAAGCAGCGCGTCGAGGGAAGACAATAAGACTCGCCTTTAATTGCCCCCGACTCCCGCTTCTTGACAAACCGCTCGGCCCTGACCCAGTAGTCCGCGCCCCCATCCGCCCCCAGCTCCCAGTCGCTCATGGCGTCCTCCAATACCATAAGCACGAGGCGCGGATCCTCGGCGAAGGACGTGTACTCCTCGGTGAGGTCAACGATGTTGTTCTGATGAGCGACGTTGAGAATCAAAACCTGGAGGAAGCTGCAGTGGAGCAGGACAGCGTCGAAGGCGGGTGCGGGGTGCCTGCTCCCATGAACCCAATTGAACGAAAGATGGGTTAGACATGGAAGCCGACCCAGTCCGACGGCCCATTCGTCCGAGACGTTCGTGTTTAAGAGGTCGAGATGTGTGAGCTGCGAGAATATGGGGTGGTCGAAGTCGATGCCAGTCGAGGGGAAGAGCGAGGCGAGCTCGGTCGATAGACGCCGGAGTGGCATTGCAGCCATGATCGGGAGGAACTGGGGCGACGGGTTGCCGTTGAATAGTGCGAGATTCGCGATGCCACTAAACGCCGCGAGCCTATGTGCATGCGAAGGCGAGGTAAGATCGGAGGTAAGGGATAAATGCTGGACATGGTCATGGATAAAGGTCGCAGGCCTCAATGCCAACATCTTGAGACATGCGCGGCTCGTTATTCGGGGGCGACCGGGTTGTAGCATCCGGTAGGATTCTGAGACGCACACCACCCTGTATAAGAGCGGCTCAATCCTGTCGCACATTGTCAGTACTTTTGAGTTATGGGTTCTTAAGAGGAAATCACCATGTCTTTACGCGCCGGGCAACGATAATCAAGGTAGGCATCCCCTTTGGATTGGAGCGAGCGGCATACTCGAAGATTTCCTTCTCGAGCTCGAGCGGTAGAACGGCTTGTAGTGTGCTGGGCGTGGAACCGCGCTTTTCACTAGGCATTCGGAATTTCTGGCGCAGAGTACGCTGGGGTGAGAACGCGGCGCAGTCTGATCGCATGCAGTTCGGCCACATGCAGTATGGCCACATTGCGTTGCCTCCCTCTAGCGAACGTCCGAGATTTAGTGAGTGCAATGAGCGAGACGGAAGCAAGGCTGTTGTCCATCGTTTTAGTATTCACGGGGGGTGACGGGTGCCGTCAACGGATAGCCGCCCAGCGACTCTGCAATACCTAAAAATGACAGGGCGGGGGCGGGCGGCAAAATCGCCGCCCGCAACCGTGAAAGCACGTCAGTGGGATTACCTTCAGCCGGTATTTTGCCACTAAATTGAAGTACAATCCGACGTTCTCTGGCTGGAAGTGGTCGGAAAATTGGATTTAGTCGTCAGTTCTCTGGGCAAACTTCAAGGCAAATCCGAAGAAATAGAAAAGAAAAGGCTTGAGGTACGTACCAGCTTTGGTCGGCGAGAAGAAAGCTTGCTTCCAAGGTTGAAACAGGAAAACTGTGTTGAGCCCCGAGCGTATAGCAACCTTTGCGCGATTGCCATGGTCGTTCGGAGGAAAGGCAAGATGCCGAACTGCCGAGTCGGAGTGATGAGCATATCGTCACACCATCACAGATGATCGTCACACACGGAACTCTCCAGCGCCCACCATGGACGAGTTGCAGTATTACCCGCTTTGACCGTCCTTCGAGACGTGGTCTTCTGCTGGCCTCTTACCCTCTCTCGTGCCCTCAAATAACGCGCACTTCCCTCGCGAATGAGCGGCAGTCGCATCCTAGATCACTCGCGGTCCCTTAATGTCTCATCCCCCCTCCTACTCGCACAACTCAACGAGCTTCTCGCGTCATTGGACCTCCCGTTCACCATCCAATCCCACAAGGACCTTACACCTTCGTTGTTGATATGCATCCTCGAGTCCCTTTTGACTATTCGCCTCGACATCTCTACAGGCAAGCGCGAGAAGCTCTTTACATCGGGCTCGGCGAAGGTGCACTGTATGAAGATATTCCTCGGGGTCCTGCAAAGCGACATCTTGCAGCAAGATGTCGGCATAAGCAGCGTCGATCCACGGCGTCTCGCCGGGGGAGAGGACGAGGAGACGATCTATATATGCCGCCTTCTCTGCTGGTATGGGCGCCGCCAGGGCCTCATCGCGCGCCGGGGCAAAGACGGCCTGGGCCACGAGAGCAGGAGTCCCTCGACCCTCACGAGCATCACCAGACAGACGGATACGAGTCCTATGCACGCGTTTTCGTCTGCGCAGCCTGGATCCGACACGAGCGTCAGCCTCGGCTCAGACCACGAACACGGCGGGAGAGTATCACCGGCCCCAAACGCGGTGGCCCCACGCTGCATCCACGAGGTGCCCTCGCCCTCCCTCATCCTCTCCCCCGCGACCCCGCATCCCGAGCTAGACTCAGGATTCGAGCGCACCCAAAACGCCACCGTGCGGTACACGGGGTACATCAATATCGTCGACCAGGACGCCGAAATCGCGGCTTTCGAGTCGCAGCGCGAGCAGAAAAAGCGAATGCGCTTCCGCCGCCTTGAGAAACGCCCGCAGCAGCAAGCGCGCACCGACGTCGAGGTATCCGTCCATTCCCCTCGCTTCGCCATTACTGATTCGCATCCAGGACGGCGAGCTCGACTTCAGCGCGCTGGCCCAGCGGGTAGCAGCTGAAGACGAGCGCGAGGCCGCATTACGGTGTCGGATGGCTGACCTGCTGGAAGAGATGGCACGCCTAGAAGTCGCTGAATACGATAGCGATGAGAGGTAGTCGGCCTGCGTGCGCTATCCCCGGTAGCCGTCGGCTATAATCTCGGCTGCGCACAGCGCGCCACGGCCTGAAGTCCGCCTCGTGCGGCACGGATCCCCACCGCCGCGATCCGTTTTCTTGTCCCGCCCGCGACCTGGCGCCCGCCCGTCCGCCCCAGGGCCGCCCGCGCGCGCAGCGGCGAGCGATGACACTCCGTGTCAAGACCATACGCTGTCGCATTCGCTACGCTACGCGATGTATATACACCTTACAAAGCTATCGATCTGTATCCATATATTCTTAATGTACATTCTATATTCCCACTGTACATACTTACAAGCTGGACGATGTATGTATTACCACGTACATCTGCATTTAATCTACACTAGAGCTGCAAGTCGGATTTGCGAGTGGACGAGCAACGGAGGCTTGCAAGACAGGTAAGGAAAGTAATGATATTGAGAATACAACCCGCCTGAATGCCCATACTGCAGTGTCTCGAGCTACCACATAGTCCGAGGCTAGGATTGAGATCAATCTCAGGGAGTCTTCAATTTTACGTAGGAACTCGCCTTTGACTTCTCCCGACCGTCGTTGCGCGATGAATTGCTCTGCCCTCACCCAGTGATCGTCATCCCATTGGCCCCAGCTTCCCAACTAAGCAGATGGTCATCGACCAGCATGATGACCGCACGGGGGTCGTTCTCGAAGAAACGATAATCCGCGAGGTGTTCTTCCAGCAACGCATCGTCCAGAAACTGTTGAGGAGGAGACCTCAACAGAAACAGGCAGGCAAGGACTTTCAGCAGCTTACAATCCACTAGGACACCGAGACATAGCTGGGGTGGAAACGCCCGCCACTTCTAGTGAAACGCAAGATGCGTTAAGTGCGGCATGCGTCCAAAGTCGAAGTATTCCCTGGGTACGTCTAAGACCTCCAAGTGGGTGACTCGTGTAAACATCGCAGATGTAGCTTCGATACTCGCGGTAAGGAGATCGCTCAAATCCACCACCAACCGCGAGAGGGGCATAAGTTGAGGATTGGCACGAGCCCAATGTCAATGTAAGTAGGAAACGTGTCGAACAGCGCCAGGCTGACTGCACCGCTGAACCTAGAAAGGAAGCACTCCTGGTGCTCGGGAAGAAGGACGCGGGTTTGGAATCAATCATTTTGAGGCCTGTACGGTTCGTCATCCGGAGACCATTGGTGTCGTCGAAGGGGCGGTCGTCGTCATCGACAACGCAAATTACCCTGTAGAGCATGGGCTCTATCCTGGACGCTTCAGTGTGAGCACTGGGACGGAGGAGATTGGGAGAAGATCACTCGTTCCAATACCATGCTTTAAAGCGGCGCGCGACTAGAATCAGTTTTGGAATGGATCTTGGTTGAGAAGCGCCAGCCCATGCGAAGATTTCTCTTTCAAGCTCGAGTGGCATGCGAGGTTCGGATCCGTGAGCAATAGAGAATGTCAAGACGTTTAGGTAGGGCTGTTCGCCGTACCGTATACGGCATACGGCCGTATACCGACGGCTGTGATACGGGTACCATTCCGGCCGAATCCGTACCGTACAGGAAGAATCTTGGACCCTCTACGGTACGGTACCGTACCGTATTACGGCCGTATACGGCTATACGGTCTTATCCCAGGCAAATGGCAAGGATTACCTTTAAAAACCTGTCAAAAGGGGGGCCATGGACCTGGAATTTACCTACGATTCAACGCATGAACGAGGGGTACTGGATTTGGTTTGGTTCAAGCCTCTAGGAGACCGGACGTAGCGCTAACATCGCGCCGATGGGCTGCCGACCACAACCGATGCCGCCCCGAGCCCCCAAGAACCGGCATCGGTTCCAAGAAATCAACTCGGCCGAGGTCACGACACAGTTCGGCCCAAGTTCGGCCATTGATTTCATCAGTTGGGGCCTGATTCCCCGCCCCAGCCGTCAAAAGCCGTATACGGCCGTATACGGCTTATACGGTACGGCTCTGTACGGTCCCAAGCCGTAGCAGAACCGTACCGTACATTCGATTTGAAACCCCCTATACGGTACGGGTACGGCAGCCGTATTTACGGCTTGGCTTACGGCCGTAAGACGGTTACGGTGAACAGCCCTACGTTTAGGTCGTCCTCGAAAGAAGCTGCGTGTCAACACGCATTGAAACCGCAAAACAAATGTGGTTCAGGGTATCGTGAGACGTTTCCGGTATTCTTGGCACTTCTCCCACCACTTCAAGCATCCACTCCTTTTCCAGGGAGTCTCTGTTGTCCCATCCATCTTGCAGGAGGTAATCTTCCAACTCATGCTCGAAGCGGTTCACCAATTCCACCGGGATCGGACGGAATGTCTAAATTAGTCGATCGAAGGCCTGGGTGAATATGATCACACGAGCAGCGAAAGTGGGAAATACAGCGTCACCTTCAGCCACTGCACAACATTGTAAAGATCTTCCGTCGATGCCCAGTCACCAATCTCGCTGTCCGATGCCCACACAAACTCGGATAGATAGTTCAGAAGTTCTGGTGAAGGAGGACAGGGTCGTACAAAGAACCCCCAAGTTGGAACTATCTCGTTAAACCGACAATTTCAGCCTGGAGCCTCATACCTTGAGAAAACTCACAAAAAGGCATTCCAGTCTATCTGACCCCTAATCATGGCGCGTATATGACACGAAGAACTCTTCGCCAGTTCTGCCATGACGCAACCTGTGTCCAATGTTGCCAATACCGGCGTTTCGTCCAGAATCCAAGTTCGGTGATTCGTCAGCTGCGTAACGCGTTATATCTCCTCCTAAAATTTCGCGCAAGGCACAGATGGCTGCCCTGAGCTCGTCCCATGAAAGTCCTAAGAGACGACGGATGCTGAATAGAAAACTCGACCCCACATGTGGCGTGATGACAGTGACTTTGTAGGCATATAGAATTCTCAACATGTCAGCGTCCAAGGATACCTGCGACAGAATATCGGGGCCATTGTTGGAGAGTTGTTCCGTGGGTTCGAGAAAGTCGCAGGCTTCTTTAAGCCACAAATTCTCACACACCGACATGAAGGCATAGTCCTCCCAAATGACAATTAATCTTTGAGGCTGCGGGGTAAATTTCCTGATCCAAATGAGTGCATAACCACGACTATGGAAGGGGCGAAACCAACTTTCAACGAAGACAAGAAGTTCGCGACCGACTCTCCCTTGTAACCAAGGAACGAAATCAGGATTCATGGACTGCACGAGTGGTAAAAGGTCTGGCGATGGATCTGCAGAAGCGATGTATTCCAAAGCAATTCCCGGTATGTTCCTGAGCAGAATTTCGGTTAAATCATGTCGCGTTTTAATTGCATGATTTTACCACAGTCTATCATAGCCCCAGTGACCAAAATGGCAAGACAACGTTGTGAGTTGAAGAGCTAAATCTGTGCGGCACTGAGGAAGGACCTCTGATTATATCCTTCGAGGCTATGTCACCAAACTCCCGGATCCACCAATTTTTGTCCGCGCAGGTTTGGGGCTAATTTGGGTCGTTTTGTCCGCGCACGCCCTAGCTGAAGATGACATAAGCATCCAAAACGGGCAATTTCTCGCTCCCATGCACCAGAAAGTCACATTCTTTCTGCGCGGACTGCGTATCTTGGACCAAATTTTGCTGCTTCCAACACATTTCCGTCAACGTGGGCCGAAAATGGACTACCGGATGATTTTTGTCCCCACGAAGCCGACCAAACTTGGTGATTTTTGTCCGCATGTTACCTAACATTTCCGCTTCCAGGACCTAATTTTTGTCCGCGCAGAACCTAGGTTTCGAGGCCGAAATATCAGATTTTTGTCCGCGCCGCGACCTGGCCTCCTCGGGTATAATCAGAGGTCCTACTGAGGACTGCCAACGTAGAAAGGACCGGATCACGAGGGATTATTAAGGAAATCCAGAAATGACGCATGATGGGCAGAAACATCGTCCCAATCGTACTCTGGAACGTGAATGACAGAATACAGACCCCTGAAAATCAGACGAAGCTCGCCGGGTTGTAGTTCCAAAAGCTGGCCAATTTGCCTCAAAGACACACCCTCTTTGACAAACACCAGGATTCTGAGGAGTTGGGGATGCAAGTCTTCAGGCACACCCGAAAGGATTTGGATGTAAAGTTGGTCAAGGGGATTAAACGGTGATCTCGAAATACTGTGCCTGATGCCGAGGATAATATCAAGACAGTCTGGCGGATGAAATAGTTTGTCGTCGATGAATTTAACAACGGTGGACGCGTAGATGAAGTAGCCAGAGGAATTTCGAACGATTTGTTGAACAATTTCGGCTTCTGGCCAGGGGGATGGAACCGCAGTCATCGTTTGATGCTGGTGGCTAATTCGGTCGAATTCAACCTGCAAATATTTGCGGACGTCCTCGAAAGACTGCTCGATGTTCAACGGTCGATGGTGTCCGGCCAATAGTGGTTCAGCAAAGGTCTCACGAATGTGGGCTTCAGGCCGGCTGGCGAGAAGGAAGAGAATTGGAAGGCCTTCTTGGCAAAGCGCACTACCGATCGCCCACAAGATTGCCTGTTGAACATCTTCCCCATCGCATTCGTCGAGGCCATCGATAATGATGGACACTGGGCGGGAGCGCGGGTTTTCCGACATGGATCCAGGATCAACTCCTGAAGCTGGGTGGAGAGTGACCGATCGACGATGGTTGGGTCATTCTCGATTGTGCGTGATATGCGCTGCTTTAAGTCGGGAAGGAGAAGAGACAGCTGGTATGCGATAGTGGGGAATAGCCTCTTTGCATTGCCGCGAGACGGGTGGCCACGCTTAAAGAAGAAACTGCCCCCGAGGCGGCCTTGCTCCTTCGACTTCTGGCAAAACGACTGCTCTACCGCCGACTTCCCTGAACTAGCGGGACCGTGTAGCCACAGGATGCGACTGCTGGGTTGGTTTTTCTCCTCGTCATCCTCTTCGGATAGTGTCGACCAGTCATGGGATGTCCACTTTCTAGGCGGTTCAATACCGGAGGCCCATTTCGACAGAACCTCGAGTAACTTTTGTACGCGTGTCAGGATGGCACTGTGGCTGCGGATATCCTTCTGCGGAATCGTGGAAGGCATCGCCGGCGATGGCGCGATGAAGAAAATGCAAACTTGTGCCACCTCGGGTGAAACACAGAATTGATTCAACTAGGAGGACTCACCGGCCTCGCCGTGGCGTTGAATGCGATTCACATTTCGCCCAATGAACGTTCCGCCAGTGATGCTTGTTGTAGGTAGATGATCCCAAGGAAAATGTTGCTCAGGATTCTGGGCCGGTGGAGCCGACGCGGAAATGAGAGACGGAGGTGCACCGAATCCGGGCCCACTCGGGATTGGCTCAAAATTAGGACGCCAATCGATCAGCCTACCGTTTGCTGCGTCGGCAGGATCAGAGTCCCGCCCCCAACTCTCGTTGCTCCGTCCATCTGACGTCGAGCGCTGGTAGAGCTGGAGTTGAGGACCTTGGCCAGAGGGAGGACTGTAGAAATATGAGGCGGCAGTGGAACCTGAGCCCCGCGTATCGATATTATTTGGATGCGCGATAATCCGCCGACGTTGAGAAATATCTGAGGAAAAATTAAAGTTATATTCTATGCGAGAGGGCCTCAGGCGCACCGTAAGGAAGCATTCTTGGACCTCCCCCTCTTTCCGTTCTCTCTGCGCGCCCCAATAGACGACCTGAGTTCTGTCCTAGGCCAAAATCGAGTGCCGGTAACACGTCAGGTAAATTCCGAGCCGCCTGCACGCTTTCGAAATTGAAATCTCGTCCGACGTTTATAAAATGCCCGACCGTAATCTGCACGTGTGAGCTATTGGCGAACATCGGTGGGGAGGTGAGTGGTGGTGAGGGCGAGAGATGAATGTCGGCGAAGACAGCGTGGTGAGAAGCTGTTATATGTGTGGGCGGTGCTACGGCACAGCACTAATAATACCATGACAAGTTTTCTGATGAGATCGCGCAGAGTTGCTGTCGAAGAGCGGTGGGTGATTTGTGCGTTGACGTCCCGGGATGTTGCTTTGTGAACGCCAAGTAATTCAGCACATTTATGAAGCGTTATTACATGCAACATAAATGACGGGTAGAAAGTGAACTGTGTATGGTATGGAAGTAATCGCGGTGCTGGACGACGGGAAAAGAACGGGTGTAGAGAAAAGGGGAAGGCAAGGGGGGAAGGAAACAGGAGCGGCCCACAGGGATGGGAACGAAGAGGGAGTCGACAAGCGGAAAGGAAGGGATGTGAGGGAGTAGAACCAATCACGAAGCGAGGTTTCGGGATATACACGAGAACTTGTCTCGTGCACGCGCACGCTCACGCGCGCCAGGACCTGCACGGATCATCCCAACCTCCCCGTGCTTCCGCAGCCGTGCTCCCGCGTCAGCGCCGTCCTCGCGCTGAGAGCACACACATGCCCGCGCCGCTGAGGCCGGACACGGCCTCCGCGCCCGCCGTGCTGTTCGAGCGCGGCGACACGAAAGTCTGCCGGCTGCTCTTGCGCGTGATGACGCGCCCGAGCGCCGGCAGCGGCTCGGTGGCGAGGGAGGGCGAGCTGGGACCGGAGCTGGCGGTGGTGTGCGTCGTGGCGTGGGCGCGCAGCATGCTGTCGGGCGGATATGGTGGGCTTCGACATAGGCATGGAAAAGGGCGAGGCGAGCGCAGCGGGGCCTGCGGAAAGTAGAGATTAGCGTATGGTCTTCACTCGCGAAGAAGCAAGAAAGAATGGGCATAGGCGTGCAGAGAAAATGAGGCGGCGGAAGAAGGGCGGAGAAGGCGAATAGCGGTGGAAGGAGACGCGCGGCGTGAAAGGCGAGGCACGGGGAAGATACGCGAAAATGCGGAGAACGCCGCGGGGAGGAAGAAGAAGGGGATGGATGAAGGAGAGAAGTACGAGACGGGGACGACGGACAGCGGGCAAGGTGGAACGTTGCGAACGAAGGAGGCGAACACGGCGAAGCGTGACCGCGGGGAGAATTGGGGTGGATGTAATGAAGAACACGTGTGGAGGACTGGGAGATGGCGGCAAAGGCGGAGGAGGAAAGCAAAGTGTATGCGCGAGGGCGGGGTGACGCTGTCACGGTGTGACGTGGACGACGCCAAAAAGGAGAGGCGGTAAAGGCAGACGCAGAAGGAGGAGAGGGAGGCGGGTATGCGGGGGAAGACGACGCCGAGAACACGAGAGGGAAGGACTGAAGGGGGAGGAGCCCGAAGAGAAGGAGTGCATGAAGAATGGTGACGGCATGGCGATTTGGGAATGTAAAGAGCCGTCCACAAGAGGGAGGATGTCGCGAGGACATGCGCAGTGTGACGAAGAAGGCGAGAGGGAAGACAGACAGCAAAAAGGAACTATGAATACTCACTTGCACCACCGCCAAAGCCACTCGCGCCAGGCGCGGGCGTTCCGAGATACGCGAAGACCATTTCAGGCGTGGAGGCAAAGAGGTACTCGCCGTCTTCGTCGGCGGCGTCGGGCGAAGGTATTACCTCCAGTGCGCATCACTGAGGGAGGCAGTTAGTACATAGTACAGCGGTAGAAGGAGTAGAGGAAAAGGAGGGTAGAAGGACGGAAAAAAGAGGCAAACGTGCGGGGAAGGAGGGCGGCGAGCAGAGGAACAGCGGTAGGCGAGACGAAGGATGGAGTTGGACGGGAGAGGAGGGCTTGGACAAGAGGGAGGGCAGGGGGGAAGGGCGAAAGAAATGGTGGTAGGGAAAGTGGCGGACGGTGGGCACGGGCGGGTGCAAGCAAGGGGTACGGAGGAGAAAAGGCAATGGAGGAGGTGGAGGACGAGTATACGGACGAAATTGCCAAGGTAATAAAAGGAAGGAGACTCACTGCTCAAGGCCCCAAAGACCTCGTCCACGCGCTGGCGCCATTCCCCGCCCGCGGTGTTCTGCAGCCCGTGGCTGAGAGTCATGCGGCGCCGGATGTCGTCGGGGGTGAGGGTGAGCTTGGTGAGAAGGAGAAGTCAGCGCCGGGCGCACGAAAATGCAGAGGGAATGAAGCGATAGTGGGCGGGGAAGGGGTAGGACGATGGAGGATGGAGAAAGCAGGAAAAAGAGCGGCGAGGGGTGATGGGAAAACGACTGGCGGCGGCGGATAAACGACAGAGTAGGACGGTGGAGACGGGAGGAGGGCGGGGAGCGAAAAAAGCATAAAATGAGAGCACGTACCGGCCCTGCAGTCTGCCTCGGGCTCGTCATCGCCTCCCCGTCCTGCGCCTCCTGCCCGTATTCGCCGAAAGTGGTCGCATTGTACGCCGAGTCAGCGCTAGGGCTGTAAACCGCCAGGAACGCGCTCCCCAGCGCCGGCGTCGTGGGGCTGAAGTAGCTGCCCGGGTTCGCGCTGCCCATGATGTCGGGGTTGTTGTACTGTAGTTGTCGGTCATCGTAGTTGACGTTCATCGACTTGGGGGAGTTGACACGCGCGACGGCGAGGGCGGCGCAGGCACGGGTGGTCATCTTCGTCGAAAACCCGCCGCTCCTGCGGCAGCGGTGGTGCTGTCCTATTATCGCCGCGTGATCGGAAGCCACCTCAAAGCCGAGAGGAAAGCGCCAGCAGCCCCGGCGTAGAAAAGGGATAACGAAGGAAGCGGGGATTAGGAATGCAGGAACGGAAGTTTGAGGCAAAGCTAGACGCGGCGCCGCGGCGAGAAGAACGAGACAAGACGGGGTTGTGTGCGCGTGTTTTTCCGTCGGGTGAGGTCGGTCCGATCACTCCGACCTACCTTCTTTCCCTTTCCCGCGTTGCTTCGAGCGACACCCTGGCTTGGCTTGAAATGAAGGCTGGCGAACCCCCAAACGTGGATTAGAACTCTACTATGAAACTGAAACGACTCGTGACGCGCGTGGCTCCGGCCGGAGACCTTCCTTCCTTGTCACTTCTGCTAAGCTCGTTCTGGGGCTGGTTCTGCCATGGTGGGTTTGACACTGCCGCAACTCGGGTCGGTGCCCCCTCTTTCGCGCGCGAACGTGCAAAATAATCGTTGCAACTCGAGCAGGGCTGCGATCGTCCGCGAGGCGTGGATGGTAATATTAATAGTAATACCTCGTCGGACACGATTCCTCAAAAGGCCGCGCTGCATCGCTTTCCTGTGCTCTCCATTACTGCTACCACCTCCGTCTAGCATTCCGTCCTCCTCGCATGCAACCCAACCCGGCGCCGCATTCTTGCGTCTTGGACCACATGAACATTACTTCGGGAATACGAGACTAGACTAGGTCGCATTCTCGGCCCTACGGAGCCCCGCGTCTTGCTTGTGTACTCTGCGCCCCTCGGATGGCGGCGCCTTTACGCCTCCGAGCCTGCGTATGTACTCTACGCCCCATTTCCGCTCGAATGTCTCTCACAATGGCTGCGCCTTTACACCGTCTCACCGCCTCTCGCGCCTCCTCCGGCGCCTGCACTCCATTATCCCCTTCCCGACTTTGTCATCCCGTGCTGTGCTCTCTCTTCGAGTCCAATGAATCAAATTATACAGCTGTGCCCCATGTGTCGTGTAGTCGGTCGTCGTCGCGGCAGGCCAATGGAATTTTGTTAATTGTCATCCGGTGTCACTCCTTTGCTCAACTTCTAGGACGTGCTGCATCCAACGGGACCGAGACCCGTGTGGATTTCTGCAGTCCGAGCCCCGCGTCCTTCTTCTGCGACTTGTTACACGCACAATGAAGGCTTTCCTTTCCCCCTCCCGTGGTGAAAACTTAATTTATCGCGGTTTACCCGCTGCATACTATCACTCGGAACGCACACCCCTCGGCGACACCGTCGATTTGAATCTTGAACCCCACGTCCCAAGTACTCTGCGCTCCTTACTGCTTCGTGTATCTGTGGAATTATAACAGGGTACCCGTTATTGCGTGCTTCCTCCTTGATGTATAATTGATTTCATCCTGGGCTCCTGAACTGCATGCTGCATCAAACGAGTCTCGCTGCCCACATCGAGCCTCGAGGCTCGGTCCGAGTCGCTCTATCGCCACGGCCGTCCGCGCTGTCTGCATTACCCAACTCATAGTCGCCGTCTGCCTGGATCTCACGTGCATCTTCTTAGTTCTATTCTCGCTGTCGTGCTTGCGCCCCGCGGCGGAATGAGGCCCTGTACACAGGAGGAACTGCACGATAATCTCACTAGGACTATACCGGTTCACCGCACTAGATCTGTGGCTCGAGAAACTGGGGTCGACCGCATAACTCGGGCCGCCTATTCAAACACCGCAATGCCGCTCCCGCCGTCCAGGCCTCTACGCGCATCTCGAGGAACTCGACATTATCCAATTCACATTCGCCACCTGTCTGGATCTCATCTCACGATCTTGGTTCTTCTCCTGCGTCTTTTCTAGCTCTCTCTTGTCTCTCCTCACTTACAGTACTTACGCCCCCCGGCGGAATTCGGCCGCGCACAAGGCGGCAACTGCGCGATAATCTCACCATAGCTAGTCAAGTTCACCGCCTGCCGCTCAAGAAAGTCGCGTCGACCACGGAACTCGGGCCGCATATTCAAGCACCGCAATGTCGATACCGCAGCGCGGGCTTCCACGCTATTCGCTCTCGATGGATTATCAACTTTCGTCGACGGCTTCGCAAAACTAGACTACCAGTGCTGCAGAGGCGTTGATCATTAGAACTCAGCCCTCTATGATGGGTACGAGTCGTTCTGGCCTGTGAGACTGCGTAGATCACGCATTCTACCCTAGGACCTCGTCTAATATTACGCCCTCGCCGAGCTAATCTTTCTGAAACGCCGAGGGGGAAATGATGTTGCGTCCTTGCTAATTAATGTCGTTTGTCCCTCGCGTGTCCCGACTCCGTTGTATATTCATTTCGATCTTCGGCGCTGAATCACCGCGAGCGTTTGCAATGGAGCCAACCCAAAGGCGAGTCTGATACCCCTATTTGAATGAAATTGATCTATAATAGGATACTGTTAGATAATGAAAATCATCAACTGTGAGTTTTCCGAATCCCGAATCCCCCTTGCTCAACGGTGATCGATATCGCTGTGTGTCACTGTCACAACCGTGACTTTCTTGCTTTCACTCCCCCACGTCGGACGACTCGACCTCAACAGACGTGTGGCACCCGCTCCCACTGGTTTCTCCTTGCTCGGCAACAAACTAATACATCTTGTCATCTGTCTGGCTCCGGAAACACCTCATCGGGCTGCCCATACATGAGCTTATTTTGGATGTCTTGTCAGATCCCTGTTGCATGCGGAATCTGCTCTCGCGACCTCTGGAGGCTCTGAAAATTTTTGGGAGTGCATCACCTTCGATCGCAACGCTTTTCTCATCTTTTTGTGTGTTTACCCCTGGCCGATTCAATCCATCGCGCGTGTATCCGAACGTACCTCGAGGAGGCGAATCACTGCGTTCATGGGGAGCGGTGGGGCAGGGAAAAGGAAGTTGACATGGAGGATCGGGTTAGAGGCATTTATCATGCGCAATCTTCCTATTTTCCTCGATCTTTGGGCGGTATATGGTTGAAAAGGGTCAATTCTTTTTGGATTTCGTATCAGAGGTGGAATCTGCGCTGCTGGATATGACCTGGGGGCTCACCATGAGCATTTATCCGCACCCGTGCAGTCACGTTGGCCGTACATGATGGGCCAGGCCGCACCCGAGCCTGAGGCGCATGATGCACGAGAGTACCCTGGTGCCCAAGAGCAGAGGCTCCGGCGTCTCGCGTGCCGTGCGGCACACGTATGACTGCACTACCTGTGCGCGTCCTCGCGTAGCCGTGCATGACGCGTAATGGGCCACGCACTCCGCCCGAGCCGCATGCATGGCTGTGCAGCTACACACCTGCGTGATCCTAGCCGGTGACACCTTGCCCGTGTTGCGCCCGCACGCGCATGTACCACGTTGGACCCGCAGGAGCCCGTGGTCCCACTCTTGCTGCTTGGTACAGTACTGGATGGTTGGAGGGTGCACCCACAGCAGCGCACGACGTACCCCGCAGTACGAGGTATGTCGCTTGATCACTTCGGATACAGTATACCAAATTCTGGCTCATTGCACCTACCCCCACTCGCGCGTGCAGAAGGCCCACCAGCGGTTCCCCCGCGCGCTCGCAGTTCTGCCCCCGTGGGAGGCGTGTTGGACGCGCACAATGATGTCGCCCGTGCGCGCGCTCGTCGGGGTTACGCGGCGCGCACAGAAGGCGCATCAACAGTTCCCCCGTGCACGTTCGCAGTTCTGCCCGCACGGCCAAGAGGTTGCCAAGAGGCGCTGGGCATACGCGCGCAAAACGACGTCGCCCGTCTGCGCGCTTGGTCACGGCGCGAGTCGTGCGCTGCACAGCCCAAATGTAGCAATTGAGTTCGTGTTGTTGCCTACCGCTGCCGCGTTCAGCCGGAATCGTTTGGTTGTGGCCGTGACGAGCCCAGTACTGGCCGACGATGGTGGGACGGCGGTAGGGGCACACCGCGAGTTCTGTCGCGGCAGCACTGCGTGTATTGTGCGAGGGACATTTTCTTTCAGTTAATTCTGTCGAAAATTCCATTTTATAGTACTCTCTTGGTTCCTTTCATTTAGCTACTTTGCATTGTATATCGTAGTCACCCATCGCGCAATAGCGATTTTCTTTTTGTGATTTTATCAAGCTTTTTTGAGCTGATCGTCGAGGATGGCGTCGAGAGCAATTGATCGCTGTATGCCAAATGCGGATACTGGCATCACAGCGACGACGTATGCGTGCTCATCGTGTTTAATAGGCCTGCATGCTGCCTGACTAAAAAAGGTCAGCATTCTAACGCGATGGATCACCTTCTAACGAGAGCGAACGATGGATCGCCCTAACTCTCTGATGAGAAGGGGCGATCCATCGTTCCTCCAGGATCTGGTGGGCCGCGGCGTCGGCTTGCTGGGCCGGCGCTTGAAACAGTGGCGCGTCTAGGAGCCGGGGTGGACTAGAGTCGAGGAATGCAGAAAAATTCTGTTGTAGCGGGTCCCAAGGATTTGTGCATTTGTGGAAATTGTGACAGACGTCGACAGGGCTGGTGCCGTCAGACGAACGGCAGCAAGTGATGACACGTCGCCGAGATAACCGAACGCGTTCAATCAAGGTTGTTGCGAATGACGGCGCAGTAATCACGCCGCGTTCAACTCCGAAACTTCGCAAGCTTTGGAAGATTTGTGGAAAGCGGGCGACAGATGCCCAGCGATTGGTTCGAAATTGGGTCCTGGAGGTCAGATTCACCCAGTCTTATCCTTCAAGGGACGGGCCAGAAAGTCAGATGGAGGATTTATTTGCCACAGGGGAAGGAGTCAAGCTTGAAGGGGTAAGTACTATGGAGCAACTAGGATATCATTACATACACATGTTCATGATTCAATTAATCCCAGCTTCGTCAGCCTCTACCCTCCGTCACCCCCAACTAAACCACATTAAGGGTGACGTTGACTGTCTCTATGCTCGGCGTATTAATCGACTGCAACAAAACTAATGGTTAGTTCAAGAATCACGGCAGCAGAGCAATAAAGAACGCACCCCACGCAGGGTGAAGTGCGCAACATTGAGGCTCATGAGGCCCGTTGACGCGGTCTCGGGGATAGTAACGGTGAAGTCCTGCAGGAATACGCCGTTCTGTTGCTGCGGGTTGAAGGGCCCGTTGTAGAGAATGTTCCCGCCAATCGCGGGCGCTAGGTTGGGAGCGCCAAGTCCGATGGCGAGGGCGACTTCCTCTAAGTTCTCTATGAAGATCTACATGGGATGTAAGCCCACCGCCGTGGACTCGCGAGCCGGTGATAAGCGCGACCGACATACATGCTGGATGACCTCCACGATGATGCTGGAGCCCGCCTGGACGGTGGTGCCATCAGCAGGGGCTTGAATTGAGATGGTCTGCGCAAACGCAGTCGTCGCAAGTGCGGCGCTCAAAGCGAAGGAGGCGAAGAACTTCATGTGGGTGGATGGGGCCTCAGTGGGAAGGAATGGAAGACTGTTTTGGAGCTACCTGCCTGCCATTTCTTTTATAGCTGGTCATACCGGAGCACAATGCCCGTGGATAGGAATCTGATAAACTCCGATTGTTGTGGAGCTCGAGAATAGAACGCGTTTGTACCGATGACGAACAGTCAGTCAGCCATCCTCGGATCCGAAGCTCTCGGACACGTCAAACTCGGCTCCTGTGCATGTGCATTAGATGTTATTATTTCACTGCTGTGAGCTAGTGAACCTTAGTCAATGGTGTCTGTTGCGCGAAAAGTAATCAGACTCCTACATTAGATGTACATGCGAACCCGCTGCAGCACAGGTAAGAGCGCAATGAGGAAAGGGCAGCCGTACCCCAAGACATGTTCATTGGTATGTACGGGACAACACCTCCGGCGTTAATTTTCTTGAATACAGCGAATGCGCTTGCTCGTCACTCTACATGTTGCAGGATATGTGAACTGTAACATGCCATAATAAGACAAGGAAGAAGAAGAAAAAGCACAACTTACGACAACGTCAGACATATCACCTCCCCATACGCCGGGGTTCCGCGGGGACTCGAGCGAATGCTAGGGTTAGGAACACCCCGTAGCCGCGTGCGCAGGAAGCGTTGTCGGCTTGACATTCAAGTTTACTCCAAAGTAGAGCTCCGATTCGTCCGTTTAACGGAACGGCAGTCAAAAAAAGGGCCGTTTTCTGGCCACGGACGGGCCTACTTGTCCGTCGACGGCGATTCTGAGTGGCCAACGGACGAGTCCCGTCCATCGAACCGTTACAGCCGTTTCGATGGGTGATTAATTTCTTTTTTGGGACTCCGGCTGCTTAGGGAGAAAACACCTCGCTAGGAGTCGGTACGGCAGTCCTATGGATTACTGTCATAGCACTGCATAGTTTTGTAGGTAGGTTATTTTTTTATTGATGCATGGCAGTAATATGATGAAATTACCATGCCGTGCCTGAATCGAGCCATGGTCAGGGTTGTTGTGGCTAAAATACACTCGGACCGCCTAGAACTTAAGATCAGCTGGTTCTATTTCATGTCGACCGCATAACTCGGGCCGCCTATTCAAACACCGCGATGCTGCTCCCGCGGTCCAGGCCTCTACGCGCATCTCGAGGAACTCGACATTATTCGTATTCGTCACCTGTCTGGATCTCATCTCACGGCATCTTGGTTCTTCTCCTGCTTCCCTTCTAGCTCTCTCTTGTCTCTCCTCACTTACAGTACTTACGCCGCGCACAAGGCGGCAACTGCGCGATAATCTCACCATAGCTAGTCAAGTTCACCGCCTGCCGCTCAAGAAAGTCGCGTCGACCACGGAACTCGGGCCGCATATTCAAGCATCGCAATGTCGATACCGCAGCGCGGGCTTCCGCGCTATTCGCTCTCGATGGATTATCAACTTTCGGCGACGGCTTCGCAAAACTAGACTACCAGTGCTGCAGAGGCGTTGATCATTGGAACTCAGCTCTCTATGATGGGTACGAGTCGTTCTGGCCTGTGAGACTGCGTAGATCACGCATTCTACCCTAGGACCTCGTCTAATATTACGCCCTCGCCGAGCTAATCTTTCTGAAACGCCGAGGGGGAAATGGTGTTGCGTCCTTGCGAATTAATGTCGTTTGTCCCTCGCGTGTCCCAACTCCGTTGTATCTTCATCTCGATCTTCGGCGCTGAATCCCCGCGAGCGTTTGCAATGGAGCCAACCCAAAGGCGAGTCTGATAACCCTATTTGAATGAGGTTGATCTACAATGGGATACCGTCAGATACGGAAAGCATGAATCATGCGATGACAATCACAGTCTATGAGTTCCGATCCGTCTGCAAACCTCAGCGCCCAGCCAGACTGCGGTTTGCGGTACGCACCCAAGTAATTCCGTAAGGTTTCCCGAGGGCGGTGTTCTGTATTGTCTTCTCACTTGCCGAAATTGAAAACGGTTTAAAGCTGTCAACTTGTGGCGGGAGGTACAAGATCCGTGCTTTTGCTCTTGGCTCTTGGCAAGTCTCCATATAAAACCCCCACGCAGCCGCTGGGAGTCCTCTCCCCCAGAGTCCAGACAAAGATGTTGAAACTCTTCTCCCTTTCCTCTCTGCTCCTCACGTCACTTGCCATCGGCGTAGCCCTGTCCAGTGCGTTGATCCATTGGGACCGTGTCACGGCTGTACGGACTCGCGCGTTGACTGATTGATCAGCCCCACTCGACGCACTCGCGTCCGACGCCGGGTGTGTCCTGTGCACGCAGGCGTTGCCGCAGTGCCACTGCGCAGCAACCCAACAGTGCATCATCATCCCCCAGTACGCGTTCGCGCTCTTCGTTGTTGCTTACCAGGTGACTCATTTATTTCATACGCAGGACGTGCCGGGAGTGCTCGTACGCGATCTGCCAGGAGTGTTCGAACACGACCTGCGTAGGGACGTCGAGCTAGACAGCAGTGGGGAGGACGGAATCAGGCCGATGTTGTGCCATTGAGATTGAACAAAAAACCTATCCTCGAATCCTCGTTCTGTAGAGTTCTTAACTTTTTCCGGCAACGCAACCCGTGACGCCGGGAACAAGATAACGGAAGCTAACAACTTGATGAAGCCGAGTATGTCCATATGGGGACGTTAACGTTCGAGATTTTGAGATGAGAGCGAGAAGAAAGACGGAAGAGGGAAACAGAACGCTGCCGAGGTCTCGAGACCACGGCACTTGGGCGAACCTGAACAAGACGACCTCTGGCGATGGATAAAGAAGACCCGGGTGGTAACGAGAATGATAAGAGACAAGACTGCGAGGTCCAGCAGCGAGGACGTGTGCGGAGGTATTTCCCTATCTTGTGCGTGGCAAGGGGTACCCACAAAAAAAATCTCCTACACCCACTCCTAAAAGTGACTTAAGGGTCGCTGGACCCTCCCTACCCTATTAGCCGAGTTATGTGAGCCCCAAATGTAATCTTCCGAGGCAGATTGTTGAAAATCCGAATTTTGAGCCGCAATCAAGCACCCATTCGTGAGTGATCCGCACACCAATGGTGGCCACACGAACCATTGGCAAGCTGTTCCGGACATTTCGGACTTTGTTGCAGACACTCAGACAGGTAGCAAAAAACTCAATTTTTTTCTGACCCTTCTAAATATATTTTCAGAGTGTTCTAAACAAGTTCCAAAAAGTGAATTAAGAGGTTGCCGACCCACCCTACCCTATAACCCGGTGTCTCGGCATCTTCCGGCGGGCACCCCTTGGTGCGTGGTTACCGTTGCACCAAGGGTCCATTCTGTACAGACCTCAGCTGAGGACCATAAGCGCAATTTGATGTAGCGCATGAATGAAATAAAAAAACAAAAGGTAAATGGTCTGACCAAGAGGGTCCAATGATAAGAAATTTCCATATATGGTAGGGGGGGGGGGGGGGGAGGACCCCTCCGACCGCGAAAAAAAAATATTATACCCTTTTACGCAACTCCATTTTAGAGGTCTGCGGATGCTGTGGAAACACGAAAACTTCGCCCAAGTCAACCTAAAGCTCATTTTGGGCGTCTCTGGTCAATCTCTGATGTGTGGCGATATTTGTCTGTAGTGCGGGAAGCATCACAGCCTCGGATCACACGGAATGAGGCTCAACCTTCCCCGAATGCGAACAAATCACCAGCAAATGGTGTGTCGGAAGCGAGCACAGGGGGAAGGGTTGGGTGTGTGCTGCCTGTGGAGGGGGGAAACGGTGGTATACGGGGCCAGCGTAGGTTACTTCCAAGGTTTCTGTGGGGTGGCATCCGGAAAAGGGAATTGATGGCACGTGTTGCTTACAAATCGCTTACGTAGGAGGGGGGGAGTAGGCCCGACCCTCTGAAAAAAAAAACCCGACCTTGACCCGACCTACTGTATATATTTTGGGTTTTCAAACCCTCTTGGGTCTGACCTTGAATTGAACAAGGGTCTCCCGCTGAACTAGGCAATGTCAACTTCATCTAATGACAGCAGGTGTGTCACCATTACACCACCAGTCCATTCCTTTCTGTTTCCCAAATGTTGATAGCCAAGGGCACGAGCGGGTCTCAATCAAAAAGTTGTCCCACGGAAGCTACAGCTTATAGCCCCACAATTGACGACATCATTTTCCTGTGTCCACCAACTAATGCAGCTCAGCAATTGACGCCCCACCTCCTGATGCTCATGGCATCCGAGCCAGCGCTCCTTGCGCCGCCCGACCTCACCTCGCTCGCTGTGCGCAACCCTGCGCCCGCCGCCGCGCACTTCCGCACGCTCACCGTGACGCCACCCACGGCTTCCTCGCATGTGTCGTACCTGTCTGCACTCGCGGGCTCCCGCCCATAATCCCCACGTTCGATGTCCTCGGCCGCCTCCTACGTGAATCCAACTCTGCTATTGCCGCGCTTTTGCGCACGGAGGTAGGCCGCCCGTTCATCAATGCCGCTGTGATCAAAGATCCCAATTTCCGAGGGAGTCTCCCACAACAGATGCCGACCTTCGATTTGTTGAGGTGCTATGTCGAGAATCGCGGGCGCTTTAGATTCATTAGGCAGCCGCGCATCTCAAGCTTCCACCTAACCTAAGGACCGACAAATTGTTGACCTCTCCCTATTTACGACCCGAGATGCTCGGAATTCGGACGGGGTTGGCCTCTTCACTCGGTCCTATCCGGAACTAAAAGAAAGTTGGTCGCGGGGCCTGTGCGGATCGGCCTAAGAGTCGCAGCCATCTTGGCATATCCACTATTCACTCCTGCACCTCGGCTGACGGACGATATTAGTGACATGCTCGCCGCGCTGAAATTAACTGGCTGGATAGTCAGGCTAATTTCCAGGTAGTATTGATGACCTGGTAACGTTCGGAACGCAGCAGCGCCCAATGGATGGTATATTTCAAAGTCTGTTACTGCAGACAGCGCCCGTCCGACTCGGGGTCAGGTCACTGAAGAAGGAACAGGGAATTCTTCTTACCTACTTCGTTTGTGGTTCCAAGGTCTTAACTGTTTGAGAACGAGCCTACCTTTGATTTTATGATGCAGTGCAACTTGGAATGCGATAAATTCACGATCCACTCTACCGGTATGGTTTCTTCTCAGATTAACTTGTGCTGCTGATTGAGGCTCCAATACAAGCAGTTATAACGGGTGTAGCGCATGGAATACGTCGCCGATATCCACCCAGACAATCCCGTTCGAGCCGGGTGTAGGTCCCGCTATCAGGAGGTCAATGTTTTTTTCTTTCTCTACGAAGGTAGTCTTACCTGTACGTAGATAAGGTTGAAGTTGACGCCCGTTGGACGTCTCGAATTACAGTTGAACCGTTCACGTTCAAGTAAGCCCCAGGAGATCTGAGGCGGATATAGGTGGTCGCCTCCGACTTTCTCTGCTCTCCTCTAAAACTCACGGCTTATGCATTCAGGACGTAGCCAATACATTGTCTTTAGGATCGACGCACATCTTACTTACTGTACGCAGAAAATAGGTCCCGACGTGCGCAAATTTCATGCCCACTCTGTGGTATTCGGCGCGATTCCGAGGCACCAGGAAACATCTGTCCGACAACCTTCAATGGACGAAATCGTTCGCTTGGACCTAGTTTCAGGTAATGGAATAAGCCCAGTTATCTCCCGACCTTCAAGCAGTGAACGCGGAGGGGCTCGATGGGTGTGAACACAGAATGGCGCCGAAAGAGGTCAAAATAGACCAGCATAGGAAAGATGGAAACGCACCGAAGATGTCGCCGTAAGGCAGCACGGCCAGAGAAGTGTTTCGTATACGGACGAGGAATGAGAAAGGCGAGGACGAGGAAATTAGGGCCCGACATCTGCGTGAGCTGATTGAGTGGCTGTAAAACCGCGATCTATGTTGGGCATTGGGTTAGAAGACACTGTCGCTCGATAGGTCCATGAGCAGACACCGCTTTCGCCCGAGTTCCTTTTCGAATGGAAATCGACTTGCGAGTTTGGAGGGAGAGCGGAGCAAGATGAAATGTGGCGTGGATTCGAGTTGCAAGAGACTCAGAGTATCGCGTACCGGAAATCAAGGATAGAGCTCCGGGGTTTGGAACATAGCCGTGCGCCCAGAGCAAGATCTTGTCGCGGGAAGCCGGTGCAAATTCCCAAGACCACAGGTCCCCGAGTGCCGCGCCTTCGCTAGGATGGAACTGGAGGGATTTCGGCATGAAGCATAAAGAGCAGCGACAATGATGGATCCGGCGGCTGGAAGAGTGAGCCCAGATGCAGAGAGGGGAACCACAGCTGAAGTGAGGAGAACTTCAAGGCTGTATTAGTTCAACGACCGAGAAACGCTGTTGAAGGTCGGCGTGAAAAGAGAGTTGGAGCTCGGGCCGCAATGGCCGATCCTTCGGGGCCGAAGCACGTGGGTGGGCGCCTTTCTCTTCTCGACGAGACAAGTTTAGACCCGTGCCTTCGGCGCGGCGTGTTTGCAGCTTAATCTCAGTTGTTGGCTTTTTTTTAAAAAAAAGAAAAAGTAATATAAGTGTGTACTGACTATTGTATCTACATGAATTACCTGTAACACAAATTAGTTCAATGGATCCCTCTTACAAAGGGAGGAGGACATACATATGGGGCAGCACCTCTGGGTATACAATATTTTTTGTGAGTTTGTTGTTGTCATTCTTAAAAAGAGCCTTGACTCACTGACTGGAAGTGCATTGAGGGGGTGCGGCGTATAGCTGTCCATGGGCAAAGACATTGGTGTGGAGGTCCAGTCCAACATGATCAGCTGGCTGGCCCTGTGCTTTGTTCGTGGTCATTGAGAATGCGAGGCAGCCAGGAAACTGTCACCGCTTCATGGCAAAAGCAATTTGTTCAACTGATGGAGTAATGGTGATGCATGGGATGAAAGCCCTTTTGCCATTGTGTTCGCCACCTAGAAGCCGAATTTCCAACACATGAGGTGACATTCTTTCTCGTGAGAATTCCTCTGGTGCCATTACAAAGACCATTTGCCCAGATTTCAGAGAATCATGATTGGGCACCCTACCTTGAAAGCCAATTTGGCCACAGGCAGTCCAGATGCACGGATAGAGTTGAGATATTATCACTGTCAACTTCCTCTTCTGTGATAACTGAATCAGCACTGTGGAAAATATATTCTTCACCTTGAAACTTATGCAGCAACATGTTATTGAGCTCATCCACATCATCATGGTGTGCAGAGAGAATTGTACACTCCAGGAAGTATTTATCCTGTCTGCAGGTATGGTTGAGATCCCAGGATAGATTGTGTCTATCATAGACAGAACAGTTTTGGAGTGCCATAACTTCAGGAAATTCAATGTTTCCAGAAGCATCTATATTTCTTCCGCTTCCAACATACAGGAACTATTTTGCCAAGTCCTTTTCCTCTTGTTGTGCATTAGGCCCACCGAGACATATATTCTGTGTTAGGTGTAGTATTTCAACCTTTGGCCACATCTTCAGCAGATTGTTGAATCTGAGCAGGCTGAGGAGCATTAGGCTGACAATGTCTCTGTGGGCTGTCAAGGACATGGTTTTCACGTTCATGCCTTTGAGAGGCAATCCGAGCACGCTGGGGAGTATTTGGAGGAGTTAGGTCCCTTTGTCAATTTTTTAGTGCCAAATTTTTTATATCAGAAAAAGCTTGCATTTCAGAGACAGGCTACAGATAATGTAAATCAGGAGGGCAGAATCAACAGATACACAGACATGACAGAGGCAGAAAGGGGGCAGAGTGATGGCAAGACCTTGACAGATAGGGGTAGCCAGTTGAACTGGAAACTCAAATCAGAACTTGAGAAGACAGCAAAATATATGAGAGATGGGGCACACCTGAGGCAGTCAGAGCAAAGATGAAAGGCAGAGGGAAGCTGGGTTAGATGAAAACCTCGAGGCAGGCTCGAGGAGCACCATGATGCGGCAGGAGAAGAGGCTGCCGCTGCGCGGCGGAGAGGTCACATGACTTATCATGTGATTTAGTGGCGGTGTTTTCATGTGACTTTTGGGTGGCGGTGCCATGCTCTTTTCTTATATAGGATACATCTTTGGATACATCTCTCTTATATGCTACGCCGTTCTTCTTCTATGGCGCCACGCGGGGCGTCGATGTCTCTCATCCTCATGGCTTCTAGCTCCGTATTCCCTGCCCATGTCCGTCAAGCAAGCTCCGACCTCCCTGGCTTATCAAGCAAGGTTCCTGTCGATTCTCGAAGATGCGCCGTTGTTATATCCTTGGCTGGGAACACGAAGCTTTTGGCCTAAGCTGAGACCTTCCCTCGACCAGCTGAAGACTTGCTGTATATCAACCTTGCCGCAGACGGACATCGAGTCTTGAGGATGGGGACGCCCTGGTGCGTCAGGTTGCTCTGTTTCCGTGAATCTTGCACTGAATCCTAACTTTCCGATTTCCAGATGACGCGTCACATGCCGTGGCATCGACTTGCTTCTTTCCACTCCGCCCACCGCGCCCTCAACTTGCGCGCCGCTGCTCTCCCTGCACCATCCCGACCACGCGCACGCGCACGCGTACGCTGATGCGCCCAGCCACGTTCTCACGCCACGTCCGCCGCGCCCGCCGCCACGACCCGCCACCTCTTTCACCGCGTCCCCACCGCCGATCCGCGCGCCCCCAATCGGAACCCGCGCGGCACGCGCAACGCTGCACGCCCGCGTCTTGCTCCGCGCCTGACTAATGCGTCGCCGCTCCCCGCCCCTGCAACGGATGCACGGCATCCCCGCCCGAACGCCAAACGCGCACTCCACGCCGCGCTCCCGACATTCCACACGACGCCCGTGCCCTGCAACGCCCACGCCGCACAAAGTACGTCCCCTCGGTCCGCCCGCGCCAGGAGGAGTGGGTGTGGTTTGACGGGGTCGATTGGCGGGGGCGCCGGCGGGATGCGCGCGCGGAGGCTGACGCGGGCGCGGGCGCGGGTGGACATGGGGACGCAGAGGGCGAGTGGAGGCACCGCGGGGAGGGCGACGACTCGTCCGAGACGAGCGACACGAGCCCCGTGCTCTCGACCTCGACGCTGGGGACGACGCCGAGCCCGCCGCCGCTGGGAGCACCACGCGGACAAGGACACGGACGCGGCGCGCGACAGGGAGAGGGAGGCGGAAGACGCCGCGCGCGAGAGGCAGCCCACGATCGCGGTGATGCCCGTGCTCGACCCGCCGCGCCCCCGCCGTACAACCTCGAGGCGCTGCGAGTCGTGACCTTCCTCTTCTCCGCGTGCTTCGACGCTTTGCTGATGTGGCGCGGCAGATGTGACGCGAGGCGTGTGCGCCGTTGTATCACTGCCGGTGCTCGATCTGCGAGCGCGCGATGGCGGTAGCGCCGGCGGCGCAGGGGGGCAACCCCGCTGCTGCGTCTGCCGCGACGACGATGGCGACGTGGGCGAGCGTGCCCGAGCACACCCACACAACGCGCACAGCGACGGGCTTATCGTGGTGCACCTCCCCGCGAACCCTAACACGACTGTGCGGCTCGTGATGCGGCGCTCGGAGGAGCTCGACGCGGAGGTGACGGACGCGACGGACGCGGACACGGCGAGCGCGGGCTCTGCGCTGAAGCGCGCGCAACTCGAGGCGGCGGAGAGCCCGCCCGACATGAGCACGCCTGGCTCGTCCGCGTACGAGGCAACGACGTACGCCCGCGTCGGCCTCGAGGAAGCCCCACCCATCGCCAAGTAACGCAGCCGCCCGCGCCACTTCAAAAAAGAAAGCCGGCCGCATCAGCAGCTCACCAGCTGATTCTGATCCTTATTCCCATTTCGTTACATATCTCTTTCTTCCCTTCTCCTCTGCGCTATCCCCACTTCTTCTTACCTACACCTACTTCTCCTCGTTCGCCCTGTATTCCCGCATGCCTGCTTTTCTTTCTGTTTTGTCACCTGTCTGATACCCAGTGTTATTCCTGTTACAACACCCCGCCCTGTTGTAAGTAGGCCCTTGATAAATGGACCTATAGGCATTTCGAGCATGTTCAATTGAGTTCTCGTCGTCTGACACATATGTCTTCCAGATTTACCGCCCAGACGCCCAGAAGGACGACGAACTAAATATGCCGTGAGATATCCAGTGTGCTGTGGTGTGCTCATGTCTCCCAATTGAAAATCTGTCACGAATAACTAGGTGTGAATGTATTAGACGACCATTCCAACGCCTCATCAATATGCCAGCATAACTAATTTCCTGCGCGCCGCGGAACCATCAGAATCAGAGACCCTCATAGTCGTCGGCATACCAGGAGCTGCGGGGATCCCGCGCAAATTACTCGGCTAGGCACACAGTAGTCGTGCAGCTTCACAGGGTGAGCCCAGCGCGTACAACGCACTTACTTGGAATACTACTCACAAGGCAGGCCTGGGCGGGGCCGAACAGCAGGCTTGAAATTTTGAACCTGGAGAAATGGGTGAGGAAACGAATTCGACTAGTAGGATGATCATTGATACAAGGCGGGTCCTGCAACGCAACGAGTCTCAGCACAAGAACGGCACGTCAGAAGGAAAGACATAGATACACCTGCAGCGAGGTCAGTGAGCGTGCGGGGACGGGTAAAAGATGGGTGGAACGCACAGGGTGACGGGAGTATAGAGACCGCTCCCTGTCCCAGGGACAGGACTGTGAGCGCGAGAATGGCTGTGGAGATGAGCTTGAGGAGCATTCTGTAAGGGGATTATGTGATGTGAATTGGGAGTGCTCCTTTATATGTGTGCCTGCGGGATAATAATCTCATGCCAGATGGATATCAATTGTCGCTAGTACCTAGATAGTGAATCAGGGTAGCCAATATAACCCTAGTAATCGATGCTGTCATTGCCTCTATTACAGCTGTTTGCAAAATTGATGACAGTCCGTGAAAAAAAGAACAAGAACAACTTTTGATGCCCCAACTACACTTTCCGGGCTCAATTCTTACTCAAAACACATAAAAGTAGGTGCGTTCAAATCGCCTTGACGGGGCGCTCATTGCACTACCGGTCGGTTAGGTTAGGGTTAAGAACGTGTTGACGCGCGCAAACAGGGCTGCGTGTTGGTCCTGAACTTGCCCCGCACGGAACGTATCGCAGGCGTTATAACAATTCCGGGATGGATTTGCATCAACCTCGATTGCCATCCTAGGGATATAACCGAGGAGGACCTCACTATGATAAAGATCTTCTGCAAATCTTCCGCAAATTCTTCCAGATTTCCGCGCTCATCGGCGGAAGCAGGTCCTCGCCAATTCATGGAAACAATTTGGAAATAATTCTGCGTCGAAAGGGAATTCGGGGAAAGGAAAGCCAAGAGGTCTACACGCGTCGGATGAGGGTTCCGTCGAACCTGGAATTCAGCTAAGCGCGAGATGTTAATCGCTATCAGTTGTAGTTGGAGAGAAACTGCTGGCAAATTATGCGAAGGAGAGCACAGAGTTCGATTTGGTTTGCACCCAACGACAGGAGAAGGAAAACAGCTCAAAAGCGCGCTCAGAATGAGTAGTGTCGCGTCCGCTTGTCGGAAACTAGTTCACGCGTTCTGGCACGTGACCACATCGATTTTCGACCCAGTCCGGGGCGGTTTTTTCTTTTCATTTCTCGGGGCTTCAAAAGATCGCGAGGAGAGGTATCCAAGCCGAGAGGAAACTCGACGCGTGTGCAGGAATGAATGCGCAAGAATGATAAGTCCAGTGAATACTACCCGGAACGACATGGGACATACACACGTGTACATTTGTCCTTGACCAGCAAACAGCTTCCACTCAGTTGACACTCGAAGGAGACCCGGCACAGGTTACGTCCAGGGCCGTGCGGTAGTGCTCGTACTCCCCCGTCAGTACCCGCCCTCCCAATCCCAAAACGGCGGAGGCCGAATCACCAGCGAGTGCGTCAAGCGCTCAAATAAGCGCCTAACAGGGTTAATGTAAATAATTGGAGGGTCAAAGGAAGAACGTGGTAGCACTGGCTGGGGGTTGGTCGAAAGTGGCTGAAACTTGGTTAGGTTAGGGGAGGTATATGTCCCCCCCTGCAAAGTCCCAAGTCGGTGCAGGCCTGAGGACCTTTGCAGTACAAAAATCACACAATAATTGATAAATTAATAAAAGTTCTGACAGAACAGGAGGAAATTGGTCAGAACAAGTTGAAACTGGGTTTGGGAGCTCATTGGGGTTATACAATCCCCCTTTCAAGGTCCGGAGGTGGTACAGGCCAGTACCTTGGCAACACAAAATCACAAAATAATTGATAAATTAATAACAGGGTTCAACAAAAAACATGGCGGCACTGTCGAAAGTGGCTGAAACTTGGTTTGGGGGTCAATGGGTGGTATATGACCCCCCCTGCAAGGTCCCAAGTCGGTGCAGGCCGGTGTACCTTTGCAGTACAAAAATCACAAAATAATTAATAAATTAATAAAAGTTCTGACAGAACAGGAGGAAATTGGTCAGAACAAGTTGAAACTGGGTTTGGGAGCTCATTGGGGGTTATATGATCCCTCTTTCAAGGTCCGGAGGTGGTACAGGCCGGTACCTTGGCAACACAAAATCACAAAATAATTAAATAACAGGGTTCAACAAAAACATGGTGGCACTGGGTGGAAGATGGTCGGAAGGAGATGAAATTGAATCTGGGTGTCCATGCTGCGTATATATCCCTCCGTGAAAGGTCCCGAGGTGGTGTGGGCTGGTGCACCCTTGTACAACAAAATCACAAAATAATCAGTAAATTGATAAAAAGGTTCAACCATAAACATGGCGGCACTGGGTGGAGGATGGTCAGACGGAGATGAAATTGAATTTGGGGGTCCATGGTGTGTATATATCCCTCCCTAGCGTATCAAGAGGGGTAACTGCTGGGATCGTTTGGCTAATGTTGGCTAAGGATGGGATGTGATGGGAAATATTTCAGGATGTCCCTAGGGTATTTTTTTTTTGCGTTCGGAGTTGTGGTGATTTTTTCGGAATTTAATATCCACTCCGATGACGCCAAGGATGTGGGATTGCCCTCAACTTCCTTATTCGGATGAAAGCGTAGTGGTTTTGATCCACAACAAACATGGATAAATATCGTTTCATACCACACCAACCAAGGCCCCTGAACCCCAATTAAATATGATATAAATCCTAGACCATTGTATAAACGTTGCTAGGTACATCTATCTTCTTGACAAGAGGAGATGATCAGTGACTTCTCAGTGAACATCAGACTAGCAACGTTCCTGTGGGTAGTTGAAATCAGTCAATGTACTAACTCTAATCAAACCACCACATAAATTGTATAGAAAACACCCCAGGTTCCATGTGCGCGAGAGTTTCTTTAATGCAGGTGGAGTGTTAAATAACTTGCGAAACAAGGCAGAGCTTGACCAAAAGCCCGAGTTCCAGGAAAATTCCCCAAGTCCCACCGACTTCGGAGCTTATTTGACGCAGGCCAAGCATTAAATAACTTGCGAAACAAGGCAGAGCTTGACAAAAAGCCCAGGTTCCTGCCGATTTCGGCCGAACTTGGCGTTTTTGACGAATATCCTGAGAATCGAGGCGATACGAGCCATTATTTAACGACATGGTCGCAAGAGTGGGACCGTCCGGGATCAGACGAATAAAACTTGCAAAATGGGGCTAAAACCGTCAAGCCCAGGTTCCACGAAAATCCCCAGGTTCCAGCGAATTTCGGCGGAACCTGGGCTTTTTGACGTACATAGGCGAATCAAGGTCGATACGAGGCACTCCATAGGCCAATTGGCTCCTTGAAGAGTGGAACCTGGGCCCAGGTTCCAGGATCGGATAGATAGGGAGAAACAAGAATCTGGAACGCCTCTGACTCGCAAGAGAATGGCTCCAGGACGGCTTGAGGGTCCGTTAAGCAAGGTGCTTTGGAGGCGGAACTTGATCGGAATGGTGTGATATCAGGAGTCTTGAGGTCGATCTAAATTACTGCATTGTATGTCCACTCCTTGCCATCGCCCGCGCGCGTAGTGCGCGATGCAGAAAAATCACGGGTCAACGAATTCTTGAAATTTCGTGCTTAATCTCATAGGAAGCTCACGATCTTTGCCCAATCTTCGCCAACACTTTTTCTCCAAGAAAGTCCTTATGCAAAAAGGAAAAAGCCTTCGAGCTATATCGTTAAAAATCACATGTGATGCATTTTGATATCAACGTCATACATATCTTCCTGAAATCGTGCCTCGGAGGTGCCGTTCGAACATTGATGATTTCGCTAACTACACATTTCATACGCTTCTACGGGATTCGCTAGTGTTGCGGTACTAAGAATACATAAGTATCAGACTGGGCGAAATAAAAACCAATATACCTGTTCGAACAGCCCACTCCATGCAGCCATTTCGCAAAAAAAATCGCTGCGATCCACAAAGCCGACAGCGCGAACTGCGTCCTGCGTGAGGATATCAGATTCCGTGGTATCACTGGTATCATCTCTGTCGAGCCCCGGCAAGTCCGTAGCAGCAGCACGCGCAAAAGTGTTACCAGACGGGGAGGCGCATGCACCGCCACCGGTGGCGGAAAAATGAGGGTTGCGGCGGGACCTGGCGGACGGTGAGCGCCTGTCTCGCCTGGCTCCTGACTGCCTATCTTTTCCATCTCCGGCACCCTGCCCGCCGTTGCCGCGGGGTCAGTACGGCGAACTCTTGGCTCATTGCTCGGTCGTCACAACGGTCTTCCACTCGGTCCAAAGGCCGAGGACGGCCAAGATATCCGGGCTGGATCGCCAGTCGCTAGGCAGAAGGGCCAAGTGCTCTTCGAGTTTGGCCCCGGCGTTTGCGATGACGAAAAAGGGATTGGCGTGCGATTCAACCGTTGGGGGTGAAAAAGGTTCAACAGGCAATATCTTGCTGTATTCACCCTTCGAGATTCGTTGGAACACGGTAGTCTCGTCCTTGAATAACTGGAGAGGGATTATACGGTATGTGAATTTTGTGTCCGTGAAGACCTGGGAACTTGTAGAAATCGCAAATGGGCGAGAGAACAGGCGCAAACCTGTTTATAAGTCGTGGTTCTGGGGCTTTGCATGTACTCTTGGATCCTTTTAATGACGTTCGTTTCCGGGAGCAGGAGCCATCCTCTGTTATCGAAAGAACGGTGTAGATCAACTCTGACTGCAGGCGAGGAGTTAAGGGTTACCGTTCTAGAGGCGGATAGATCACTCACTGTACACCAGATTACTCGTCGTATCGATATGCAGCTGTTTCCATCACAGGCCAAAGGAGAACTCGAGTTTGCTTAACTACGGGTTGAGAAAAGATTAGCCCGATGAAGCGTGGCACAGATAGAGATGTACAATTTTCCCTGAGGTGGCGCGACGTAAAAGATGGGCGGCTTCAATGCTGAGTTCAGGCGTCGACTCTTTGGTGAGGATGCAGATGCGTCCGCCAGAAAGTTTGGTCAGCTTGTCTTTAGCGCGTTGACCGATGGAGGAAGTTTGAGAACGGGCATCTGGCGTCTGATAAAGCTGGTCGGGGCGGGACGAAAGCCGCTGAGGTTCAACATATGCGCTTCCGGAAGAGGAGGACGACAGGCTGGCACGATCGTCAACGTCGCCGTCCTCTTCGAAAATATCGCATCTGTGACGCGTGACGTGATGCTTCTCGGTCTGTCGTGCATCGACGACGTCAGCAAAGCTTCCCCGCCAGGGGGCGCTGTTCTAACCTATCGTAGTCGCCGTCGCCGCCACCGCCCAATCCACCTACGCCGCCACCCCCTAATCCATATCGACTACGGCCGCTGCCCCGCCCGCGACGAATCCGACTTTCAGAGTCCCGCCCACGCCAGCGCCGACTTCACCAACGGTTCCCGCAACGCCTGCATCCAAACTGCCGCGCTTCCTCCGGTCCCCCGCCCAGCATGACCGCTTGAAATCCCTACTCGTCGACCCCCCGCCGTCCGTCCGTGGCATCGACATCTACATCTTCCTCGAGCGGCGGCGGGCGGTATTTTCTAGGTCTGGGGAAAGACACCCGCGAGCGTGAGCGACAACGCATCCGCGACGCCGAGCGGACAGCACCGAGCGCGGCGGAGCTGCTCACCCTCCACGAGAGCGGCGACCACCGACGACTTTGAATACGACGATCTACGGCCGCCGGGTAGTCCGCCTAGCGCCTACGGCGGCGGCGGTGCCACCGCTCGCCCGCATATGCGCTCGGAACGGCACTATCCCTTCTCGCGGTCGACGCCGCCGCCGCCGCCGCCGCCCTCCTCATCGGGGCACAGCAGCGATCATGGGCACGGGCAAACGCTGCAGCTCATGCGGTCTCCGAGCCGACTGGGGCGCGGGAACGTTGCGGCGCAGTTGAGCGGGTGGTTCGCGCATATTTGTCGCTGACTGCGCCGCTATCGGGTGCGTTAAGCCAGAGTACGGGTATCGCCGCGGCGCTTGCGTCCTCGACAACATTGACTTCAAGAAAGAGAGAGAGCGGCGGGGGCGGCGCGAAGAAGAGGCTGCTGGACAAGGCGGTGCGCTATGTGCTCGACGGGGAAGCGGCGCCGGACCGCAGCGCGCAGGAGATCTGGCTCCTGGGCGTGCGTTTACCTGACTGGGCCTCGAGGACGAGCGGCGCCTAAGCGCAGCAAGCGTACTCGCATGCCACTCCCAATCCCATTCCCACTCGACCAACGCCAGCGGCAACGACGGGGAGCTCGACGTGGGGGCGTGGCCCGCGCGCTTCCATGTATGCAGCCTTCTACGCGCAGGTGTGCGGCACGTACCGCGCAGGGTTCGAGCCGATCAGCGACTTGCTCTCGCATGCGTCGCTGCCCCCGCCCCTGTTCGTCGCGGCGAATCATCACACTCCCAATAACCACGCGAGCGGCAGTCTGCCGCTGTCGCCGAGCCAGAGCGACGGGTCGGTGTCGAGCGCGCCGTCATATTCGTCGACGCATTCGCATAATTCGCATGCGGATGGGGCGGTGCGGCGCGGGAGGAGCCATTTGAGCACGGCGAGCACGAGGAGCAGCGCGAGTACTGGAATAGGCACCAGCAACAGTAGCGCGGGAGGAGGGGAGGAGGGGCGACGCAGCGGCTGAAGCGATGGTGGGCGCTGGGGGTGCCACGGGGCGCAGAAGCTGTGGACGACGAGCGAGATGGGGTGGGGGTGCATGCTGCGGAGGTCGCAGAGTTTATTGGCCGAGGGCTGGGGGTGAGTCGTTTTTTCGATAGTCTTTTTGTTTGTTCTGCGTCTTTCCTTTCTTTGCCTATACCTTATTTCTCTTTATTCATTCATTCCTCCACGCTACGCCACCCCAGATCGCTTCTCCCTCATCTACCTTTATTTTTCGATAATATTCTTGCTTCTTCATTTCTACCATATTCCTCCCCACGACTCCCTTTTTCTCTTCACGCGTCCCTCGGCTGTCTGCGCTACATCTATTCCATCCATCCCTACCCCCGCTGCCTTCCTCCATCCTCTCTCTCTGCTCCTTCTACATTCATTCGACTTGACATGCACCCGCCCGTCTATTTCGGGAGCTGTCAAATTTCCTTTTTCGGACTTTTGTTTTTGAGTCTCGTTTTTCGTTTCCTGTCTCTGCCTTTTCATCTCCGCGCCCCGGAAACCCCGGGATATGTTCCCTCGTGCGTTGCCCACCGTCTCCCGGCGTCGTTTTCTCTCTCTTCGCCTTTACTGTCCTCCTATACCCCCCGCTTAACACCATCGCTAACGCATCTTTCACTCTAGACCCTTACCAAGGCCGCTCGTTCTACACCCGCGGGTTCACAGTCGTCGCACACACACGCGAGATTTCCAACTCACGAAGGATGGCACTCCCTAAGTCTATCGCGCGTCGGCTCCATGAGCTTCGACATCTACGCGACAGGAGGAGCGAATCTACCAGCCCAGACTTCGTGCGCGGTCAGGCCCCAATGAAGGAGGGCGAACGTGTGTGCGCTGCGGACAAGACTAACGGCAACACCCCCCACGACCAACATCAGCAGCCAAATGACGACGCGGGCCCCTAAGGTATACCACGACACACGACCCCACGAAGACGCTCACTATAATTGAGACGTGCGTTTATGTTTCTTCTTCATATCTTTCCTTTCGTTGTTCTTTCCATGTAGTCCCTGGGCTTCGCTTCATCTCCTCTCTCGCTCTCCTTCCTGTCTCTCTCTCCCTTCTTTCCTTCCACTCTCATTTTACTACCTTTGCATTCTTTTTTCCCTCCTTTTCGCGCCCTTACTAACATGCATCCGCAGACCCCGCGTGCCCTCTTCGCGGTTTGATCCGGCGCAGACGAAGACGACAGCCTCCGGAGACGGACCTCGACGACGAGAGCGTGTTGCATGTGCTGGAGTCGAGTGCGGGGTAGAGTCTACATCTCCCTCTTCTTTTTTCGTTCCGTATCTTTATTCTTCACTGATATATGCCCGTTTGCGGATACCAATATCTACCTGCTCTTGCAACCATACCCGTAATTGTCTATTATATATCCTGTTTCAATTCTAGAGCTCATGTCTTGCCCATATTAATAATGACAATGGCGCTCAAAGCGGCATGGCGGATCGTACCCGGAACAATCGCACTTTTCTCTGTATCCAGCATGTCGCTTAGGGTCGGACGATTAAAATGCGGACGTTCGTCAACGTTCGGTTACGTTGGCAAGGGAAGCTTGGGAGCGCCAAGAGCTGTGAAACCGATTTAATCGTCGTGGACTTGAATACAGAAAACACGAAAACATGGTGACTGCTGTAACTCCTGATATATAATGTCTGCAAATTTATCAAAATTAACATGGCCTCTGAGTGTTTCATCGACGAAGGGACCGCCGACCTTAGGCTCATGAGTCCTACGCGCGGCAATACCTTGGACGAACAATCCGAACATGGGGCGGATCCACTTTTTAGCAATTGGCGCGAAGTTTTCTGTGGGCGGAGGGGGCTCTGTTAACAGGACCAACTTGCAGTTACATGTCGATTGGGTTAAATAGAGCGGGCGCTGCCATTTCATTCGAGGGAAATTTCCTCAAATACACACGAACTCTACAATGACAATGAAAGAATTCGCGACAAACTTGGTACAGCTCAAGTACAGCTACAGAAGAGACGGAAAGCCTCGACATGACCTATACAGTTGTCCATCCGTTCTATACACCAGAACGGTGGCCGTTGCATGACATAGCCGCCGGGGGCTGTAAACCAGCATAGCCACGTTTTTTGGTACAGGATATACATGTATTGGCAACAGTATAGGCCAAAAAACACAGCAACTGGGTCGGATGGTCGGGATACACAGCCACATCCGGGACTCGGAGCTCTGAGTCGCGGCACAGAGAGAGAGAGAGAGATTTAGTGGCTTTAATTTGATCTTTCTCTGCTACTTACTGATCGACGCTCCTTGCTTTCTACTTGCCCGCTGTTGCGCTGGCCAACATTGGTAGTAGGCCTAGCGTCTGCGTCTTTAACGCCCGTGCCGGCAGGTCGGCACATTGAGAATAAGCATCTGCCGCACGTGGTACAGGCGTATACAGCACTGCTCCTCCACCTTCCTCCGACACTTGCGCCTAGGAACGAAGGCTACAACTCGCTTCTGCAATGCTCGATCGTCTAGTTACAGATCTCGTCTTCTACGTCCTTGCTCTCACGGACGTCTATACGATTCTCTCTCTTTCCCGGGTACGTCTCGTCGGATCGAAAGGATCTATGCTCATATGCGTTCGTAGGTTAACAAATTCTTCCACTCGATAACTCTCGCAAAACAATTATGGATACCGATTGTCCGCGACCTGGTGATGCGTGGGCTAAGTCATTTCCCGGCAGATGAAGATTTGAGCGCCCACTCGGCGGAGGCCCTCGTGGAGGAGGTTAAGCGAGCTGTAGCTGGCCCACATACCTGGTTTCCGCAGTCTCAATCTGGACCAACCATTTATCGTGAGGTAAAGTTGGAATACGCTGTTCCTGGAGGTGACCGGTCCAGTGCTCGTTGGCTACCGGGCGGCCGGCATATCCTTTTTCAAGATAGCGTGCGGGTTGGAAATATTGAAATGACATGGCTCCGGTGCTGGGAAATCGATGCGGCACAACATAGAGAGGTGTGGGATATAACGTGCTTAGGCACCCTGCAAGCCGCCGCATTTGATTTCCGGACGGGATCCAAATTAATCGTATCCCTCGTGCTTAATGACGGGTACGTGGTAGATGAAACATTCTGCAGGGATATTCAAGCAGTGCAGGCACGGATTCAGCTCCATCCTCCTCCTGGAAGTCAACCTGTCAACAGGGGTCTCATCCTCTCTCTTCCAACTCGGTCCCACCATCGTCCGGCCGTGGCGGATGCGGATTTCCGATGACTATATGGCATGGCAGGGTGCCGCGGGCGACTCAATTATTGTGCTGATCAACTGGTTGTCTGGAGAATTCATCGCTTTCGAGTCGACGGAGAAGAGGGTACGTCTACCTCTCCTTGTCCTTGTATCTCAACCTCTGATTTTCAGTTATCACGCGAAGGCGACTTTCGAACTGTTCCCGGGGCATATCCTCCTTGCATATCCAACTTCCCGCACTTCGACTCCATGTAGTCTCCACCTCTATTCCATTGCGTCTCTGGATCACCTCTGGCGTCCAATCAGCGAGTTCAACTTCGATGACCACAATATCCGCAGTAGCCTGAAAGGGGTTCCATCCGTGATTCTAAATGTCGCTGGCAATAACAAAAATTCTCCGTGCACTATTTCCGTTGAGGTGATAGGGTGCCCGGTACACAGAGAAACGTACGATTTGGTGGTGGTAGTTCAGAACTCTGTCCACCAATCGTCATCTTCACGTCTAGCCTCCGCGTGGAGGCGACTTCGATCCCGCGACGATGCTACAAATGATCGGCCAGCAAACTGGAACAAAACGATATCTCGCTATCATTTTGGACTCTCCTCAGGGACGGACTCATCACTCATTCCACAACCAACCCTGGTGTCCATCTTGCGCCATTCAACAAATTGTCCATTCGCGCTTGATAACCCATATTGGGCATCCCCCCTTTGGAACTCTTCCGCGGTTTGCTGGAATGGCCATCGACGACACCGTGGTAGGTACCCAGATTGTTACCCAGAATGTCATTCTGGAAGGGTGGACGTCCAGCGACTGCACGAAGCTGGGACCAGTAGTGTCGTGACGCTTTCTGTGCCAGATTTGGATGTCGCCGACGACGTGGAGGTGTCAAATACCGGCGCGATTATGGTTCACAGCGATTCCGGCATCCGATTATTCTATTACTTGTAGCAGTAGGTTTTATTTTGACGCAAACGTGGTTTACAGTAAAGTTCAAGCACACACCGTCAGAGAAGTTAGCACATTATTTTATTTTACTGTCCACAAGTCGCCTGGGTACTACTATATTCTCGGCGGCCAGGAACGCAATGAGTTGAAAAGAATCATAGAACATGTAGTATTACAGTATTAATTGCTGGGACTGGGAGGACTGGGGCGGGGGGGGGGGGGGGGGGGGGGGGGGGCGGCGGCTGCGGATTGGGATTGGGCGTTGTTGGCGTTGGGCGGGGGGGTAGTGAGTTGATTGGTTGTAGGTTGGCTGGGGGAAGAAGGGGATGTTAGTAACTGTTCGTTACTCGCAGACAAAAAAAAAGGGAGGACGGAAGAAAATGACTAAGGCACGAAGGAGAAGCAAGGACGACGGCGACGAAGGTATCGCGAGGCCGCCCAAGCCGCTGCAGGGGAGACGAGTGCGGAGGGTGGAGAAATGAATCCCCGGGGATCCGCAGGCGCCCCACCCAGATGACGTTGCGCAGAACGACGAAGAGCGATGGGAGGGATGTGACGTGACATGGTGTGACGGGGACGAAAAAAAAGCGAGCAAGCCACCGCAAACAGCGGGGAAAAGGTGGATGATGTGGGGAGAGCGTAGGAATGACGCAAAGGGGAGGTGTAGGTGGGGAGCAGGATGAATGACGGCGGAACGAAGAAAAGGCAAAGAGGAAGATCAAATGATGTGGCGAGAAAAAAGTACGACGAATGCAAGGAAGGACATTCACCTGTGTTTGTTGTGCAGGGAGCGAGCACGAGCGGAGAGGCGAGGAGGCGAGGGGGCCGCGCTTGTGCGGGAACTGCTCGGGGGTGCGGCCCGCGCTCGAAGACACCGCATTTGTTGCAGAGCTGCCAGGGCGAAGTAAGTATCTGCGTCGAGTAACGAGGAGGCCAGACTTACAACGTTACTGGGAGACTGATTGGAGCGGCGCCATGTGCTAGTGTCGGTGGTGCAGCGATTGAAGCAGCGGCGCGCTGAGCTTGGTTACCGCGTCGTCGGTGTGCACGACCTGGATGACACCGCCGCCGTTTTGGGGCGGGGGCGCCATGGGTGCGCCCGGATGCGGCGACACGAGGCTTAGGCGCGCAAAGCTCGCGCTGGCGACATGCCCTCGGACAACGTTTGTACGGGCGGACGAAGGCCCGTCTCGACGGCGTGCGGCTGCCTATTGAGGCCGTGCTGTTGTGGAGGCAGCGCATCTACCCGAGTATCTGCGTCAGCGCAAGTACATGTAGTCGTGCTGAACGACTCACCAGCACGCGAGGACGGCGGAAGACGAAGATGCGCCCGCGCACAGGTATACCGGCTGGTACGTCAGCGCCGCCACGGGGCTGGGGATTGTCGCTCCCCGGACGGAGATTCGCGTTCCCCGCGCCCGCGCCACTGAGCATGTGCAGAATATTCGCCAGCTGCGCGACGAGCTGGTTCGGCGTTGGTGTCGGTGGGAGCCTGCGAGAGATACACGTGAGATGCTGTATCGCCAGGAGAGAAAAGGGAAGAAATGGGGTAAGAAGACAGGGAAGAACATGGTCGGAAAGGAAAGCGGAGAGGAAAAGAACCGAATAAAAGTCCGGAATAAGCGCCCAATAAGCGCCCGAGAAAAAAAAAGCAAGAGATGGACATCGGGGTGGGACGGAAGAGGAGCACGGAAGGTGGGTGAGAAATGGTCGTGCATGGAAAACGGAGAACAATAGAAGGGAAAACGAGGTAGGAATAAAGATACGAGGCACGGGGAGGCATGAAAAAGAATAAGAGGGAAACACGCACCCTGCAGCGACCTCGCCCACACGATGTACAGCATTGGCATCGTCCCATTCCCAGTCAACGACGACTTCCTCCCCCGCACGCAGCGCCCCCGTCGCATAGAGGCCGAAATGCGTTCGCGCCTCTGCCTCTGCCCCCCTCCCGCTCTCCATCCAAATCCATCCCATCACCCGTCTCCCGCTGCCTGCATCCAGCGCCAAGTGGAGTGGCGGGCCGACTAGATGCACGAACGCGGGCGGCGGGCCGACGTGCGCGTAGTCGTTCGCGGCTGCTGTGAAGAAAGCCGGACGGAGAGATATGTGCGGGGAAGCGCGCTAGGAGCGCGCGCGGGGGTGTTGCTGCGGTACTGTGCAGCGCATACGTGGTGGACGAATGGGTGCAAGTGACGATGTGGCAGGTGATGGCTGCAGTACGTTGGGGTACACGGCCGGCGGGGCACCAAAGACGAGCGGCGCATATACTCGTGCTGCTCCAGATGCTGCTGCTGGTCGTAGTGATGCTGCTCCTCCCCGTGCGCTCGCGGACTCGGCCCGCCCGTCGTGGTGAGCGTGTCCGCCGTCCACGGCATTTCCGGCGTGGGCGGTCAGAACAGCGCGCGGTCCCGCCCGCCGCGGCGCGAGTCGGGTGGGAAGGGCGGCCGCTGACGCTGATGTGGAGTGCGGGCGGGCTGGGGATTGAGACGTTAGTATCGTGAATAACGGTAGGGGACGAAAGAGACCTTAGAGAATAGTTTAAGACTGGCGCGTGCAGGGGAGAAGATAGGGTTTGCGGAGATCTGAGACAAAGGGCAATGGAGGACGAAGGAAGGTGAGGATTGGGGATTGGGAAAGAGAAAGTGGCAACAGACAGAGAGGAGGGACGACGACGGAAAGACACAAGGGATTTGGGTAACATCAGCTAAAAACACCCGACGTTCTCCTTCCCCGATCCCACACGACCCCGCTTTCGCCCCGGCGAGTCGTCTCGCGTGAGAACGCCGACGATCGATAGAAGGGGAGGGGCGGGGGAACGCGGGGGCGAAGGATCCCACCCGGTTGCCGTACACAGGGAAACGTCGAGAGGAAAGACGGGCGCGGACGCGAATGCACGCAGCAACTGGGCGTCCCAGATACAGGAGTGAACTAGCGCTACGGGGCCTGTGTCGAGGTTTAAATGCCTGTCTGGCAATGGGAATGAGGACGAGTGTGTGGGGGCACAGGAAGAGAGGACTCACCAACATCCAGAACGCCCGATTATCGATTCGCCTCCTCCGCGTCCGCCAGCTCCGACTTGGGCTTGAAGCGCGGAGAGAAAAGCACACAACTGTCCCGTGCCACAGGATTCATGCCGCTCTGGATCGGGGAAGGAGTCCCGTGTCGTCAATTGCGACTGAGGAGGATTTCGGAGGGGCTCTGAGGGAGGGTGACGTGTGCACGCCAGCTGCACGCCGGGCAAAGATGCCGTGAGGACCTACTGCGAGGGAATAAGCAAGTTTTGGAGAGGGATGGTGAGGGGACGTACTAGTAGTATGTGTCGTAGGTACGCCGAGGTGTCGCTCTCGTCGACGTCCATCAGCATCCAAATCCACCACGTTCTCCATTCGCCTCGCAAGGAACGCACGCACACCGCGCCCGCTCGCGATGTTGAGGCGCACCAATGCAGCACGAGACATGGACAGAGCTTATGTTGACCTGAGCACATCCCAGAGCGGGTGCTGTGGCTCGGCTCCAGCTCGGGTCGTTATCTGACAGCCAGTGGAAAGGGCAGACAATGACTAGAGTAGTGATCATGAAAGTCGCGCCAACACAGCCCGCAGTTTGTGGAAGGCTAGGCAAAGATGTGGTCGTATGTAGGCCTGGGGTCGAGAGCAGTTGTTGTGGCGTGTTTAGCCCGGAGATATCGAGCACAGCATCGGGGGTTTTTATTTCAATATACTGGGTCCCACGGGGAGAAATGCAAAAAAGAAATCGGAAAAGGAAAGAGAAAGAGAGGAATTGGGGAATTCACATGCGGGCCCAACAGGGTGCATCTAGAAGGACGCCGGAGCATGTACATTTTTGGTACTAAAGATGGTACACGGTCTGAGAAGCTTCCCGCCCTCCTTTGCAAAGAGCAGCGGTTGTACGGTATTTCGGAAGAACTGATATAGCCATGCGGGCATCCCCTTCGGCTGTTTGAACCATGCTACCAGCAGGATCGAGCCATCGCTGTCGGGAGAGAAAGGTGAGGATCTCGGATCACGGGCAAAGCCTGATATCTGACCTCCTGCGCGCAGAATTTTGGGGCACGGTCTCATCCTCTTTGTTCTCTGAGTCCATCCCTCATCTTCGCTCTCCGCGTCACACGTGAAGACTTCACGCTTCGAGAAGAACATGTCTACAGAATGAAGGTTAACACACATTATTCCTATAGAGATGTACTTACAGGAATTCCAACGACGGGCAGCTTGCTTCAATAGTTCTGCTGTCGATGGGGTAGCTTGAAGGGGGGCCATGGGCTGTGAAGCTTGAGGTTGAGGCCCTGGATGAGATTGGTCGTGCCCTTCTTCACGGTCAGTACAAGGAAACAGAGAACAGATGTGATTACACACCTGCAAGGCCCTCCCGCTCTACCCGATCCAACTCCTCCTCGGCATCTGCTGTCATGACTTCCGTGGGGAAAAATGCTTCAGCTTCGGGGTTTAGGTTTGCGGCCATGGAAGGTGCGGATGGTACATTGCTGGTGCTCACACCCGTGCTCGGCGGCATCCAGGGATTCGGGTGCATAAGAGCTGGAGGTCCCTGGGTACCCTGATGTCTATGCCCCAAGGGTTTGGCTTTCTTTTTCGACTGTCATCTGCATCGCACATCAGCTTTGAAGGCCGAGTAGCACTCAACGGGATGGCTAAACGGACCATTGAAGTCAGATTCAGGATGTGCCCGAGTCTTGGGATGGCCCCGGGGAGGTATATCTGCTGGCCGTGGTCCGTCCTTTGAGCCTTTAGGGCGTCCACGACGTGTCGGTATCATGTCACTGAATGAATGAAAAGGGCCAATTTCACGGAGTTGTCGCGCTGCCGGATGTGTGCCATAGGGAACCAAGGTCAGAGAGATATTGGAGGAGCAGTTTGCTAGAAGGTTTGAGCTGGAACGAGGAGCTGCGAGGGCGGCTCAGTGAGGTGCCAGGTAACAGCGAACGTGACAAGTTATCTGGCAGTCACAATGTTATCTGGCACCAGGGTATTTTTCTGCAATGTTCCCCCTCCCAACAATTCTGACGAGGCCAATCTTCTCTAATATACATTCATGTACTCCAGCATTATTTCTGCTATTTAAGAGAGCCTCAAACAGACAGAATTGGCCAGTGTGCCAGATAACACACAGCCACTGCCAGATAACAACCCAGCTGATCCGAACATGAACCGCATCGGGCCCAAGTGCAGTGCCCTGGGATACATAATCGCCCGATTTGGACATGGCTCATGTCCAAATCAAGCATGACGGGCGCCAGCTCATCTTTTCTCCTCCTTCATCCCTCCCTCGGTTTTGGCGCCATAAACCCAAAATTAGAGCCAGCGTAACCACTGAAGAGCTCTAGAATGTCCTACATGTTGAAATAGGCCAGTCACGCGTCCACCCCATTTCCACTCTCCACCCCTGTTTCCTTTCCATCACAACGGACCCTCGATCTACCTTATATATCTCTTATCTTCCTGTCGCACTCTAGCTTATTCCCCTGTCGCATCTGTACCCCCCCGTACCGTCTCTGCACTATATATCTTGCTCTGTGCTCTTCCTCGCGTGACGCCCGACCTTCTTATACTACAACCACGTCTACAGCCACAAGAAGCTATGTTTGACCTCGAATCTCTAGCGCCACACTTTCCTGCTCAAATCTTTCGGCAGTGTGTTCACGGATTCGGCGGTGCATTCACGGATATGGTACCACAAGCTGCGCGCACAGCAGTTCACGGGCGTTGCAGCCCTCGAGAATGGCTCGCTGAAGCATAGGTATCTGTTCATCTCATAAGGGTGTATATATTCTTACCAACGCCATCCAGGCCCTGCGTGTGCCACGGGCAGAGACAAGACAAAGGAGAAAAAATCATGCTGACACGCAATGCGCTCGCGAAGCATTTGACGTCGCCCTGGTTCGAGAAGATCGACACTGGTGCTGGGTGCGCTACCTCATTGGCCCAACCCGGACAAGTGTACCGTATCTGCTAGATCAAGGGTCTGTCCTTCTGTCTGTCTGTGTTGCCCCCCCTCCTGACCCGCGCAGGTGTCGCCCCCGCCGCAAAGCCGTACAAGCTCTCCGCGGACCGGACGATGCACTACTAGGTGTTCGAGCTCAAGTACGGCAATGTGGAGAAGCTCTGGCAGATGGACCGCACGTCCAACACCACCTGGACTGATGTGCGTCTCCTCTTTCACTCTTTGGTAACGTCCTTACCGTGTCCCCTCAGGATAAGGTCAACCGCCTCGTCGGCACCCATACCAACGAAAAGGTGCCCATACCCTCACGCAAGGACGTCGCAGGAGCTGACCACTAAACCCATCACCGATGTTTATCCCCTTCGCACTTCATCGCCCGCTCCCGCTAACGCAGCGCGCGCAGATGGATATCAGCGACATGCTCGCGCACAAGCGGCAGCTCGCGGGGCAGCGCACCGCCGCCCCGCTGGGCGCCGCCGAGCGCTCGCGCCTCATCACGCAGCGGCGGCATGACTACAACGAGGTGGGCACGATCGACGCGCAGCTCGAGGACCGCCTCGCGCGCGTGAACGAGTGGCAGAACCGCAAGGAAGCTGGAGGCGGTGCGCCGTGCGGAGGCGGAGCATAAGCGCCGCGAGCGCAAGAACCGCGTGGATGCATGCCCGCAGTGGTCGACCCCAGCGCATGGATGCGCACGGTCCCGCGGCTGTTTGAGAGCGTGATGCCGACGTCGAGGTGTGTTTGCCTGCTTGCTTCCTCTCTTTATCCGGGAACTGACTAGAAGCTTGATGCAGACCAGGGACGCCGAACCCCGTGACGCTGGGCGTCGCGCCGCCACCGCCGAAGAAAGGGCTGTCGCCCTCTCCCGCCAAAACGAACGGAAAGGCGTTCGAAGCCGCGATTATCGATTCCATCGAGGTCGACCTATTTATTTTTCGCGCTGTGGTTCACGGTGTGGATCTCATTAGGTTTTGTAGCACACCTCTTTGTATTTTTAGTGTAGCACCATGAATGAACTATATTCTTTCAGGTTCTCCCTGTGTCGTATAAGAATAGTTCACTCTCTGTGCAGACCAAAACAGGCAGTGTTCTAATGTAGTTGTCGAGGGATGCTTACAGTATTTCCAGGAAAATTCAACCAGGCTGAGAGCTGCCTATTAAGTTTGGCCTATCAAGGGCGAGGAAGATTCCGAGATGAAGAGGATGAAAAAGAAAAAGAAACCAATCGCATGGCTCGAACACAAAACCACTAACTGATGGAATTTTCTCGAGCACCTACGTAGTTCCAGATCACCGAATACACCTTTGGGGAAGGTAACCCCGGTACCGTCTCATCCGGCCTACGGCTGAATATTTGAAAAAAAGTTTTTTCAAATATTTCCCAGGACATAGCACCAGGGCCCAGCATCGTGATCCCTTCTTCCTTCCCGGAATCATTCGCGTCGCGAGTACCAACACTCTCTCACTATGTCTTGGCACTCCGGTGGTCTAACCTACGCCCACTATTTCTCGCGAACACGTCCTAAATGTCCGCCCGATCGATGCACAGGAACGAGTATCACCGACCACTCGGAAGCGGAGGAGGGCGACTTGACAAAAACAGTTTCGTTCCAGGATACATCCAGCTTGTCCCACTCGATCACTCCCGGCGTAACATTGGACTTTCCTTTCGTCCAGTCTGTCCTCTCATCGACTGGGCCGGAGACCGCCAGAAGCTCTCAGCGTTCCTTGTGGGACTGGGCAGATTGGCCTGTGGGCGTCAGCAAATCGGCCGATGGAGAGCCGGCATACTATCCGTGGCTTCAGTGGGCTGTCTACGCACCGGCTGCCCATGCTGCGGCGGCCGTCCGTGACAGGCTTTACGCGAGCGCGAGCCAAGCGGTTCCTGTATCGTGCCAAGGCACCAGTACAATTCGGTGTGTCACTGCGAACGGTCCAACGGGCGTTACAGATATCATCCATGAATTGGAACGAGAAGAACAAGATGATGATGAGGACGAAGAACGTGAGCCAACCGCATGCACCCTCCACGAGGTCAAACGCGCCGCTGTCCTTACCGTTGATGGGGTCAGTGTGCTCCAGGACCTGGTTACTTGGGCCCGCAGAAACGAGGGCTTTAAGTTTCGTGAGGAGATTGGACGGTCGCAGGAGAAGGCTCGACGCCTCCTCTTCCAGGTGCGTAGGTTTTGGACTTTTGCGTCCCACTTCTAATAGTATGTCAGGCCATTGACGAACTCGTACATACTATTACGAGTTCGTCAATGGCCTATCTATCTCAGCTAAAAGTCTGCCTGCAGACCAAAGCTGTGCACTTTCGGAAGGCCCGGGTGGCTGTGGCGTTTTAGAGTTCCAGATATTCTATGACATACGATGCAATTCCACTGCAATGAATTCGCTAGCTGTCGTACACAATTCTCAAGAATGAAAAAATTCCTTCTTCAAGGTCAAGAGTCGTACTTGTAAATCAACATGTCCACATCAGCCGAGAAACAATTGCTATCGACGTGGAGCCCGAAATCGTTCATCGCATCGCCAATAATCCTCTTGATTTCCTCGTGCTTAAGCATCTGTATGGCACATATACTGTGCAATAATTAAATTAGCACACACCTCAGCTGCAATTGGCTTAAAACACTCACATTTGGAGAACTGGTAGCAAAATGACGCAGGTTACCACATCTTCCTCTGTGAAAACACACACCCTCATTTTCTGGCTGGCAAAAACACGCAGGCCGAAGTCAGGGTGAGCAGTAGGATATCCCGATACCCACTAGCCTTTCAAAAATGAAATAAAATGAGGCATCTGATGATGTTCAATTATCCGTGCCATTATCGAACCAATCATGTGACTTCATGGGAACTGTACCATTCGTAAGCGGAAGAAGAGGTACAGTACCTCTGTGGAGGATGTTTGATGTAGCAAAATTCTTGAGGTGCAGGGAAGGCCTCCCCACTGCAATCCCTTATTCAATCCGACAGCTGGATACAGAGATGACAAGAAAAGGAGATCAGATAGCAAGCGGAAAATGATGGACAAAGTCTGCCTCCGCTTTCACCAACATGCTAGCCTATTCACTGTAAATTAGTAGTCAAGTCAGGTGGTGCAATGGGAGAGGGCTGAAAGAATTCAGAATCAAGTTGTGTCACCTTTTCATATCAACACATGGTGTGTGATTTTGGGAAGCTCTACAGCAGAGACAAGCTGTGTCAAATTCTCTGGTGTCGACCTGACATGTGTGTCTTTTTCATGTTTTAGGCCCGAATTATTGCACACTATATAGCCCATACATCTGCACATCCTAAATGAGTTGCTTCACAGACTGACATCATATAAGCTGCGTACCTGGTTCATACTATCCCATGTCTGGTTGAAAGCACATTTATAAATGCGATTGTCATCCCAAAGATAAATTACGCACGTCACACTCGAGCATTACAACGACAGTACGCTCTGCCTCCGGGAAGCGCCACGTGTCCTCCAACGCCGGGGCTATAATGCCGTTCTGGAACCACTAAACTGCAACGTCAGATTTAATCCACTTTGAATTGGAATACGCACAATCGTATGTTTCACCATGTGCTGCTGAGCCACCGGCAGCGCAACGAATTTATCGACCATGGACTCAATCTTCCCGTGATAATCTCCGACCTCCATATGACTCGGGACCTTGAATATGAAAATCCCGTGGCAGGTTTCCCTCCTCGTACCCTGGAGCCGGTCGATCTTGGTTACAACGTCGGCGGAGAATGCGCAGGCCTTGCCGTGCAACCAGGGCTCCGCTTCTGCGATTAATTTAGCGATAGAGGGGTCTCGGATGTACTGACAAATCCTGGGAACTATTGCGAGTACCAAGGCTTCAGAACACATACCTCGACAAGGTGCTCTGCGGTCTAGAGAATATTCATTTGGTTAGAATGGGAAAACGACCTCGGACGATACCCACCTCGGATTCTCCCGTGACCAAGACGGTGGTCGGAGCGTCTGGAAGCCCCATCCCTTGAATTGATTCTGAAAGCTTGTCATTCTGGTATATCTGCCCCACGAGGAATGTTATGTCTCGAACCAGCAGATGGAAAAGATGCTCTACTTACAAGATTCAATTTCAGCATATTATTCTGAGCCACGGGAAGTAGCTTGACATCGTGCCCGAGCTTCGCCATATTCTTTTCGAACTCTTCTCGCGATGAATGGTCGGGGGCACGATAGATTCCAATGACACAGAATGGATTGTGATTTGGAGCAGACATTGTGACTGGGAGTAGAGAGCGGCATGGGAAGCCAGCCCTTACTTATATCTTGAGGCTTCTTCCTAATTCGGATACGCAAACCGAAGAAGATGGTCATTTGACCCTCGAATGACCCGATGGATTGCATCGATGAAGGGAAGCGACACCAGGAATAGCGTCGGCCGCATAGACTCCGGCTCGGGTGAGTTCTGTTCTCATTCAGGCTTGGTCTAAGCATCAATGAAGCGGAACTAGAAAGCTGAATAGTGTGAGTGGTGCTGCAACGGTCACGCACCGAATTGGTATTTTTGGCGTGGCCCTGTATCCCCTATGTCTTGGCGACGTCAAAAATACACGCATGTTGTTAATATATGGCGCTTGCCTCCTACCTTGCGGGGCTACAGAGGGTAGCGAAGTTGCAAAGCGGAATCTCCCGGGAGCTGTTACCTCGTCTAGCCCAAATATCAATCCCCAAACAGTCGGCCGCCTGTCCGAATTCGGTTGCATTGTTGCACCAAAGATGTTTCCAATAAACGTTCTTGAAATCCCAATCGGCTTGGCGTTGTATTTACGATGCGAAACGACACCGCTGACGAAAGCTGTACCATCAGTCAAAGACTCACCATCCCTGACAAATTGGCTCCCCGTACCGCGAGACGCGCACCAGCTGCGTTGACCGTGACGGGTACAGTAGCCTCCAAAAAGATGGAAAAAAACACTGGCGCGAATCACTCGCATGTATGCGGATGGCCTGGGAGGCGCCCGAGGGTCGGGTCCAGGCGTGAGGGATCGTGCGTCTGCTTCATATTGAGTACCAGCGGGTGCGGGCGTGGCGCCACTTTTGAGCGGTAGGAAGCACTGACGCGAATCACTCGCGCGGCTGTCGCACGCCAGCCGCGACGGCGGCCGTGGAGAGGCTCGCATTAAGGCTTCTGCGGCCTTCGATCCAGCGCCGAGTGGGAATAGCGGTCACATGCGGGCGTTGCATCTTGAAGAGAATGCGGAAGGAGATCGGGAGCTCGATGTGGAAAGAAAGGGAGGATGAGGAGAGCATGGGCATGGGCAATGTCTAGGCTGTGAAGCCATGCGGCAAATGCACGCAGGACGTTCCAGAGCGGCGATAGCGCGCGCAAGGTCTTCGTCGTTGGCAGGCCAGAGATCTATCAAGAGTGCGCTGCAATACAGTCCGCATCGGTACTTTGACGCGCGAGGGCATCATGCGCTACGCATGTGGGGTACGGCAAGGAGAAAAAGAACAGAGTTCATTGCTGATCCATGGACAGGGGAAGTTTTGCCTTGGAAGCATTCGATTGCGGCCGCTATTCTAAGTGGTGGGAATTTCGAGCCGACCGTCTGGGCTCGAGTCTTCGATTTTCGCAGAGATAGACACCGAGAAGTTGAGAATTAGAGACCAGACAGGAGCTCAGATTGAATAGACATAAGGATTTTGAACGCCCAGAATGAGGAGATGAGAGTCCGGACTCCGGAGGAAGTCGGAATGGTATTTGATTTGGCCGCCGCAGCCAAACACACACCTTGTGTCTTACCACCACACCCCAATTTGCCAACATCGATAATCCACCGCTGAAGACAGTGCGGCGGTATTGTACCCCATCCTTTGAACCAACAAATCTCTCTGTAGTTCCCCACATGAGCCGTGGGGGAAAAAAAATTGGGATCTTGGGGCGAGCGCGTAATTATGGCGAGAATCGCCGCGAGATCCAGGTGACTAGTCGGTGCGTATTCATTCATCTCTCCACATGCCCGTCGAAACTTCTTTCTTTAGTTATGCCAATTCCCGCACCCACACAATCGGTGTGCCCGGCTAGCCCGCCGTTATTCACGCACCCTGCTACATATCTAGTCGTCCAGACAAGTCGTTCTCCGCCCAGCGACCTCGACGACTGCTCAAACTCTATATACGTCTAATCTCAGAATGTGGTGCCACATTCTGGGATTAGAGGGATAGGGGTCCCTGAGAAGGGACCCCTATCAAAAACCTTTGTGCACCTGATTCCTTGGAAATGGCCTTTTACAGAAATTTGACATTATTTTTCATCTACAAGGCCATTTGGGGCCTTATAGATGGAATCTGGCGCACAAAACTTTTTCAGAGGGTCCCTTCTCAGGGAATTATGCGCACAAAGCTTTTTGAAAAGGGTCCCTGAAAAATTAGCCATTGAAAATCTATAAGCCCCAAAAATGCCTATAGATGCGGAATTGTGCGCACAATTCCAGGGTAATATAGATATATATAGGTTGTCCAGGACTCCCGCTGTGTCGACTTATATGTATCAATGTTGTACCGTCTGGCGTCGAGTCGTCATAAAGTTTATTTTGTGGCTCCACCTCCAAGTCTCTGACATACGAACTGTATAATTCAAACACCTCCGTCTCTTGAATTGCGGACACTATATCTCATTCAAAAATATTTTCTACTATATTCTACTACACAACCGCTTCATGAACGCGCTACTGTTCGAACCACGGCGTGACCGTGTATCGTCTCGTGGGCGGGTGGAGCTGAGCGTCTAAACGGGGGAACTGACGTCAGGTGGTGTTGGCCAGCTTTTTCCGTAAAGGCTCTCCGGTTTTGCAGTTAACTTAGCTGGAAAATGCTTAATGCTCCACGTCATCATGACAAATCCGGTGTAAAGGCTATGCTTGGATCAACGTCACGTTAGCCTAGCTTCCTTGACGTGGACCCACCATGCCTCCGAAGAATCGTCCTCAGAGCTCGACCCCAGACACCCGCCGTGTACCTAAACAACAATGCCTTACTCTCTTAGAAGACGAAATGACGCGGTGCCCTGAGCCTCCGACTGACGGATATCCCATCGCGCGCTGTCACGTTCACCACGAGCAGTACCGGGCCATGACCCAGCGATACAAGGAGGCTCAGAAATTTGTCGACGATACGTTTTCCAGCTCGTTGATCCCCACCAAGGAAGATATCCTGGGCTACACATCCGTCTCCACCATCTTGGAGAAGGCGAGAATGATGAAGAAATACGTGAATGCGATTCGTGAAGAGCGGGCTGGGCGAGAGATACACCACGGGCGGTTCTTCATGAAGGGTACATGCGCAAATTCCGTTCATAATTGACTTGAACTCACGGCCACTAGTGGATTCCGGTCATAAAATGCGTCTGAACATCCTCGCAAAGCAAATGACACATGGAGTCGAGATCAGGGACGCACTTGAGGCGCGAGCGATGGCTCTTCATCTACAGGATCATCCGGCCAAAGATTGGGTTGAGGAGTTTCAAAAGGCGCCTTTTGAGCACGAAGACCTCGACGAGGAAGATGGTATCCAGCCAGATCAGGATTTGTTCTCGTATATCCGCTCGAAGGAGGACCGAGTGCGGGAGCATGCCGCCTTGAACGAGCAAGATGATCTCATCGCCTTGAGAATGAGATGGTGAGTCTGTCCATCACTCTGAATCAATTGATAACTGATTCGGAGGTAAAGGGAACGGGAGAAGATACTTCAGTTCTTTGAGATATTTCTGGACCCAGAAACCTTCTGGTTAAATCGTTTCCAGAGCGAAGGAAAGCCGGAGGAGTTGCGAAACAATATTAGTCTCAATACCAACGCGTGGCTGCAATATCTCCGTCGGATTATCTTCCACAATCCACAGCTGTTGGCCAGATCCAGGGACAAAGTGTCACTCAAAGATTTCATCATGGACGACGATTTCGGCATCGACGACATGCTCCGAATTGGATCGATGCTTAAGAAACGGCTACACATCGGGTTGAGATGGTGGAAGGACTCCTGGACGGAAGCGGTTGCAATGAAGGGTAACCTTGATGCTGCCGCCAGCATGGGAAATATCAGTGAGCCAACGCGTCCTTGGATCGCAGACAACAAATTTAAAATGAATGTCGTTATAGAAAACCGCTTTAAAATTTTGGGTGGCTGGATTTACAACAACTCTCGTGAGACTCCTGCCTCGGACAAGGTCTGGTATGTAAGTGCAAAAAATCATGGTCTTGTGTTTTGCGGCGGCTTCTAATACAGAAATCTCTTAGAATATACTGAGCGCAGACATGCCGGAGCAGAACACCGAAAATCGCTACGTCCGCCTCTGCTCCAACTTCGACGAGTTGCACAGGTTCCTCTCGTTCAGCGCCTTCGGGATGAGCCCTGCACCAAGATGGTGCACTAAATCCTTTGGGGTAAAGGACGGGCTTCGAGATTCTCAAGCAACGCGGGTGCATCTGAGTCTCTGTGGTGTCGTCCTAGCAGATTTGGTAAACGGCATCCAAGAGGCTAAGGAATTCAAAGCCAAATACTCCGGCCCAGTCCCCAGCACACTTCCCGCAAAAACACCGGGCTGCATTACGTGGGTCGAAATGGAAACGCGCGCTTATATGTTTGGTGCCATCCGAAACGAACCAGACGACTTCTCGTTGGCATTCCTGCGCGAACTCCGAGCGCGTCCAGATCTTTTTGCCGTCGTCACGCGTTCCGAAACCGAACCACCGCTCAAGGTTGAATCCTTTGGGACCGTGACTGACCAGATACGGTTCCGGAAATTCGAGGCGCCGTTTCAGCCTGTTGAAAGTGCACCAGCTGGACGGGGGACATGGGAGGTTGTGCGCTCGGCGGTCAACATCCTATATGGCGGTGGTCAGGGTCCAGCCGAAGAAATGACTGGGTTACTGTCCCCAGCCTACAATAATACCCGAGGTGAAGGCGGCCGGAAGGAGGTCTCGTTCTTCTATCATAAAAGGTTTCCAGTCAAGTATTTCCTTATTCTGAGCGCATCCCCCGCCATGAACGTCCACACGTTGACGAGGAAGGTCGCATGGGCTGCTTTTCGAGCGAATGGGCTGGTGCAGGGGAATTACGACGAGAATAAATATAATAAGGCCTCCGATGTGCTGTTCACTAAACACGCTCGGGAGCGCCTGTCGTTCCTGCCTGAAGGTAGCTTCTCTATCGCGAATTTAGCATCTAAACATTAGCTACCATTGATTGATTACTTGTAGTTTAAGAATTATGTCTGTTTTCTCTGGCAGTGCCATTGCTCCTGAGCGGCACAAGAACACCGCAAATACTACTTTGATTGATAACCTGTCAGTTTACAGCCTTTCGAACGGGAGCTTCCGTGATTCTGTCCAAATGCGGTGCGCACCGCCCTCCCTTCGGTATAAAGATCCGCCATTCATGCGAAGGCCCGACCCGTGCGCTTTCGTTTCCCCTCCCACGCGAAACTAAGTTATTCCTCTCACAAAAATCATCAATGTTACAGGCTTATGCTACTGGTACCTACCCGGAATATTTTGCCCTTGACGTATATTGCCCCTAGACCCTACCCCTCGATGGTCCAACCATCACCCTACCTCTAGTATTTACCTTTGTATGACTCGCGCACAATGAGGTCCTTTTTTATGAATGCTAAAACTAAACCCGTTACTTCCAGACTCCGTCTCGTCCTCTTTTTGCAACGTCAGATTCCGCCGCCCTCTTTCCCGGCGCAAACGTTGCTCCGCCGAAACGTCCGCCACGCCGCCGCAGCCTTTGACGGAGCAAAGCCGATAACGCCGAAGCACCGCTTTGCTCCGACTCTTGACGCGAACCACCACACCGACGCCTCCGTCCTGCGCACAGCTCGCTGCTGTCGTACCGCACTCCGCCCTGCCCATGTCATGCGCCGATGCGCCGACGTCATGCTCCAAGCGGTGCGTCGCCGTTGCAACGGTCTCCCCCGCCAAACCTGCTTCCCGCCCCGGGTTAGGAGGAATAACTTCAACGGCAGCTGCTCTGAATGCCCAGAGAGCCGAGACGACGGGACCGCCCCAAATGCGACGGTATGTTCGTTCTTGGCTGTCATGGGACACTCGGGGCGGGGGAGGGATAATGGAGTATTAGGGATCGACCCAAGCATGGTAATATGGCCGAGATGGCCGATAACGTTCCTTTGCCCCAACATCACGGTTCTAAATCCGAACATGTTCCGCTGAAGTCCGCCACAGGTCTAAACACCGGGGAGAGCGAAGCAGGGACAATTAAAACCTCGCCCTTTGCCCAGATCCATTTGGAATTGGGGTTATGAAGATGTTTACAGACCGGAAGAATAAACAATGCCATACGCCGAACTGTCAGCCCCACAGAGGATCTAGTGAACCGACTTGAGCGTCTTGGACACCCTGGAACAAATGAGTTGCGCCAGTGTTGCTAGGTTGGTTACCTATATTTTCTCACAATAAAGCCCACGAGTGAAAGGGTTCACGGCAGAGACAAACACCCGCCAGAATTACAGAACAGCCAGTATTTCTTGACGTAGGCCAGCGATGTGAAGCGTGCTGCATGAGCCACGACTCGTCATTGCTTGCCGTGGAGTCGTAGTCGGTAATGCGCCGCAGTCCGGTGCAGCGACACGCGATTGCCACGATGCTTGAGCGCTTATGCTGAGACCTCCTCGAGCGAGCTGATCAATATTTTAACATTGAGACGGCGGTAGTAATAATGACTGGTGCACGCGGTTCAAGATACTGATCAATAATTTAACATTGAGACGGCTGTTGCTACAGGGGCAGTAGCAGGAATAATGATAGCTGCCACAGGTTCAGGATACTTGTACGCGGTCTTGGCTGATCAATTATTTAATATTGAGACGGTTGTCGGTGCAAGGGCAGTGGCATAAATAATGATACTTGTGTATTAATGAACGAAGCAGTTGACGAACGCACCGCATTGTGCATTGAGTAGAGGGAATATTGGACATTGGATAAATTGGAAGGCCGTGCTGTTTGAGCAGTTCCTATGTGTCAGTGCCGATGGCGATGGCGAGAGGGATGACGATGCAGAAGAAAGAGGGAGCGGCGCAAAGTCCACTTGAAAAACCCCGCCAGAAATTGCAAAGAGAAAGAAAAGCGCGCAATACGAGTTCTATCCAGACGAGTGCACAAACTCCTACGGGCGGGATCCGCGGGAATTTGAGCAAGCTATGAAGTGGGAATGAATTTGAGAAAGCTAGAATGGCTGTCGTGGCCGTGGACGTAGAAACAGGGGTTAGAAATGTTCGCGAAGCTTGAAGCCTGAAGTGCGGTATTATCATTCATTGATCAAGACACGACGAAGTACGAGATCGATTTGACAACCGCATTTGTAAGTGAAGAACTTGGGTTTTCTTGGAATATAATGCTGGTGAGATCGAGATTCGGCTCGCCATTCGCGCAAGAGAGAGCAGAGTAGGTCTGACACACAGAGAACTCGAGTTCGGCGTTAACCAAAACTGAAAGGAAGTTTGAGGAAAGTCGGCGAGTCTGATGAGGATCGGTGAAAGCAACAAGTTCAGCAACAGTACAGCGCAGCGTCGGTGATATGTTGGGACGAAACGAGGTGAATCAATTCAGTGCGAGATTACATCGCAACACGAATCCAAGTCCGACATCCGACATCCGACACCCGACACCCGACATCCGATTGAAATGGATGCATACTTCAATGTATGAAAGCCCTGCCTGGAAGGAAAGGCAAGTGGTACCTTCCATTGTCAAGTAAAATTATGGAAAACAATCAATTTCCTGGAACAAAATATCCAAAGGGTTCGCACATGTTCAGACAGGTTCGGGAAAATTCCGAAATGCCCGAACCCCGAACCGGACATGGGGTCCGGTTCAGGTCCGGTTCAGGTTCAGGATCGGTTCTGAACCCGACCCCGGGAACACTAACTTTAAGTCTTTGACCTCCGAGTCCCAAGCGGATGCGCTTGCGCCGCCTTGAGAAGCGCCCGCAGCAGCAAGCCACGTCGAGGTATCCGTCCATTTCCTTCGCTTCGCTGTTGCTGATTCGCATCCAGAATGGCGAGCTCGACTTCAGCGCGCTCGCCGAGCGGGTAGCAGCTGAAGACGAGCGCGAGACCATGTTACGGTGCCGAGTGGCCGACCTGCTGGAAGAGATGGAATGCCTCGAAGTGGCTGAATACGACAGCGATGAGGGGTAGTCTGCCCACACTATCCCCGGCAGCCATCAGCTATAATCTCGGTTCCGAACAGCGCACCTTGAGCGCAGCATGGCCTGAAGTCTGCCTCGTGCGGCATGGATCCCCACCGCCGCGATCCGCTTTCTTGTCCCGCCCGCGGCATGGCGCACGCCCGCCGCCCCATGCCCGCCGCGGCGAGCGATGATACTCCTTGTCAAGACCATGCATTGTCGCATTCGCTACACTACGGGATGTATATACACCTTACAAAGCTATCGATCTGTATTACTGTGCATGCGGGGGCGCGGAAAGATGGAGGGGGATATATGAGATACGCAGGTAGAATTACAAGTAAATCACCTCTCCGACACTACAGTGTCTCCAGCTATCACGTAGTCCGAGGCTAGTATTGACATCAATCTCCGAGTGTAGCCAGTTCTACGCGGGAACTCACCTCTGATTTCTCCCGACCGTCGTTGCGCGATGAATCGTGCTGCCCTCACCCAGTGATCCTCGTCCCCATTGGCCCCAGCCTCCCAAGTGAGCAGATGATCATCCACGAGCATGACGACCGCGCGGGGGTCGCTCTTGAAGAAACGATAATCCGTGAGGTGTTCTTCCAGCAACGCATCGTCCGGAAACAGGCAGGCAAGGACCTTCAGCAGCTTGCAATCCCCTAGGACACCGAGACATAGGCCGGGTGGAAACGCCCGCCACTTCCAGTGAAACGCAAGATGCGTTAAGTGCGGCATGCGTCCAAAGTCGAAGTATTCCCTGGGTACATCTAAGAGCTCCAGGTGGGTTACTCGTGCGAACATCGCGGATGTCGCTTCGATCCTCTCGGTAAGAAGATCGCTCAAATCCACCGCCAACCGCAAGAGGGGCATTGAGTTGAGGATTGGCACGAGCCCAATGTAATTAGGAAACGTGTCGAACAGGGCCAGGCTGACTGCACCGCTGAACCTGGAAAGGAAGCACTCCTGGTGCTCGGGATTGATCAACGGACTGTCGAGGGCTACGTGGTGCACATATTTGTGGAAGAAGGACGCGGGTTTCGAATCAATCATTTTGAGGCATGTGCGGTTCGTCATCCGGAGACGATTGGTGTTGTCGAAGGGGTGGTCGCCGTCATCGACAACGCAAATTACCCTGTAGAGCATGGGTTCTATCCTGGACGCTTTGTGAGCACTGGGACGGAGAAGATCATTCGTCCCGATACCATGCTTTAACGCGGCGCGCGACTAGGATCAGTTTTGGAATGGATCTTGGTTGAGAGGCACCAGCCCATTCGAAGATTTCTTTTTCAAGCTCGAGTGGCATGCGAGGTTCGGATCCGTGAGCAATACTGGCCATCGCGCGCGGAAGGGCGTGGTCGTGGCAAAAGAGAGAGAGGTGTGTCACGCTGTGACTGTGAGTCCGAGTCAGTCAAGACGCACGTCAGAGTGTAACCAATCTCTGCAATATATCTGTGTATCTGCTCTTATTTCAGACCTAATACAACGCGTGATTTTTTAGTGCGTAATTGCTCGTCGTCCTTATATCGTCCTCGATGTGGTTGCCAACACCGCTGGGATTTAACACTCTCGGGAGTCAGAATTGGGATGGCGCACCGCGAAATTCCTGCGATGGCACCTCGAATCCACTTCGGAGTTGCATTGAAGGAGGCTGCAACATAAGGATTGTCAGGCGTCTGACCCGAGACTCGCTCGACAGCATATTTGCATTGCATGGCCCTACTAGGTCCAGTTACAGCTTGAAATTCAAGGCTAGTGGGCGTCAATCAGTGCACACGTCCGATCCGAATTTACTGTGCAACTTGCCATTGATTCCTCCAGACCGCCGCCTCAGGATGAATCGCTCCGCCCTCACCCAGTGATTCACACCCCTAGTCACCCCGTCCTCCCAATCCTCGAGCCAATCAACCACTACTAGGGGGACGGCGCCGAGGTCATCTTCGAAGAAACGGTAGTCCTCGAGGCAACCTCGAGGCGTTGTTGCAGAGACTTGTCGTCCGGAAATACCAGGGTAAATCTAAGAGGGTCAGATGGGTGAGCTGCGCGAATCTCACTAGGGCCGGCGTTTCAAAGAGTTATGCACCGCCAAAGTTGCCACCGTACAACTCGTGTAGGCGTACTCTAGTCGTTCGCCAATTTCCAATTCCAAAACGCAGTCGTGCCTGAGTACAAGCCGAGGAAGACGGACGAGCAGGAAAGCAAACGGCTGGAGGGAGTACACAGCCCGGAGCTCCCGTTGAAAGCTGATGAGCACGTCTTGATGGATTTCTTGATTGTTTGAGCCTTCATTCCGCCGACGGAAAATTGTTATCTAAGAGACAGCCCGAGAAACCCGAACCCAGAACCCCAGATGGTTCGTCGCCAACGTGCATTAGGAGTACCAGCAGCACCTCTAGGCCCCTACGTCGTGGTCCTTCGCGGTCGAATGGTGGTGGTGGCAAAAGAAAAGCGAGTGGGTCACACGTTACCTGTCACCACCCAAATTCCCAATCCGGACGACACTCCACTTTGACCTCCGAGTCCACGTCTCCGCATCGTCAAGTAAACCGAATCGTATTGTACACTCAGACTCAAACAAGGTGCATACATAGGGTACCTCCCTCTACTCCCGCCTTCCCCTCCCCTGTCCTTCCTTTCCACCGCTTTCTGTGCTTTGCTTTTCTCCTCGAATACTCGTTTCTCGGCGCTTCGTTTCTCTTGGGTATCCCACAAACCAGGGCAGGCGGCGCGCGCTCAGGCGCTCTCCGCGACCTTCTGCTTGATGATATCGACGATGGTGGGCTCCGCGACGGTGCTGAGGTCGCCGAGCTGGTCGCCCTCGCCCGCGACGATCTTGCGCATGATGCGCCGCATGATCTAGCGACATCCACATCAGCACCTACGTCCGGATACACACGGTGGGAGGAAACGCACCTTCCCGGAACGCGTCTTCGGGAGATCGGGCACGACGTAGATCTTCTTGGGCGCCGCGAACGGCCCGATGACCTTGCGCACCTGCAGCACGAGCTCCTTGGTGAGCGCTGCCTCGTTGCTCGTGTCGTACTTGAATTCACTAAAGCGCAGCGTCAGTCGCCGGTACGGATGCAGGGGGAGGAAGGGACGCACGGCTTGAGCGTAACGAACGCGTACACGGCTTGCCCCGTCAGCTCGTCCGCCGTCCCGATGACTGCGTACACGTCAGCTTCGACTCGAGGAGGAAGGGAGGGAAGGGAGGACGCACCAGCAGTCTCCGCGACGCCCTTGTGCATGATCAGCGCGCTCTCAATCTCCGCCGTCGACAGCCGGTGGCCCGACACGTTGATCACGTCTGTAGGGCGCGTCAGCGCCCGGGTGCTTCAAGAAGGACGAGGAAGAGGGGAAACGCACCGTCAATCCGCCCCTTGATCCAGATATACCCGTCCTCGTCGCGCGCGGCGCCGTCGCCCGTGTAGAAGAGCCCCGGGTACGGCTTCATGTACGTCTCGAGGTACCGCGCGTGGTCCTGCCAGATCGTGCGCGCGATCGACGGCCACGGCGTCTTGAGCGCGAGCACGCCCTCGACGTTGTTGCCTTCGAGCTCCTGCGGGTGGCGGCGTCAGTGGGGGCACTCCTACGCTTGACATGGGCGGGGAAGGCGAGCTGAGAGGGAGGGAAGGGTGCGCGGAGGAACGCGGGAAGGAAGGGAACAAGGAGGGACGCGGGAAGAAGGAAGGGAACGAGAGGAGAAGGAGACACGCACCGCCCCCGTCATCGGGTCCAGAATGGCCGGCGTGTGCCCAAAGAACGGCACCGTCGCGCTGCCGGGCTTGGTCGGCACCGCGCCGGGGAGGGGCGTCACGACGATCGAGCCCGTCTCGGTTTGCCTGCGCGGGGTATCAGTACAGAGGATACGGGAAGGAAGCAGAACGCGCGAAGAACGAAGGACGAGGAAGAGCCTCGGGGAAGGAGGGATGGCGGAAGGGCGAGCGGAAAGACAAAGGAAGGAGAAGAGAGGATGGGGCATGGGTGTTTCGCCGGCGTACGACGGACAGGGAGGACGCGCTCCTCATCTCCTTCCCCACACACAACACCACCGCCCCACCCTCGCGCCCGACGAATCGAAGAAGAACACGGAAGAACCGAAGGCGAAGCCCACGCACCAAAACGTATCCACCACCGCGCACTCCTTCTTCCCCACATGCTCGTTGTACCAGTTCCACGCCTCGGGGTTGATGGGCTCGCCGACGCTGCCGAGCACGCGCAGCGAGGAGAGGTCGTGCGCCGCGACGTGGTGCGCGCCGAGCCTGTGGGGTGGGTCAGCGAGGGTTCGAGAGAGAGAAGACGGGGAGGGGAAGGGAGAGGAGACGGAGAGGAGCGAGAAGACGAGGAAGGGCACGACACCACCGACGACGACGGGCGGACACGCGGGTCTTACAGGAACACCAATGGCGCTCGCCCGCCGCGCGTCTCACCGCCTTCATCCAGCCGCCACGCTCGACATGCCGATCGTCATCCCGCGCTAGACGAGCCCGCCGCGTTATGCACCCGCGCGTCCGCGAGACAAGCTGCTCGGCCAGCTGCAGGCCACGCGCAGCCTCGTCGTCGTCATCCACTCGTCATGCGCCCGCTGGTCCGCAAGACGCCCCCGCGCAGCATCATCTGCACATCCACGCGCCGCAGACGCAGCCCGTACACCCTGCGCGCGATGACACGCCCCCCGCGCATGCGGACGCAAGCAACGCTGTCCTCGCCGCCCGCCCCTGCCGCCTCCCATAACCAAAAGAAGAACCCGACTCACCGCCTCAACAACCGCACCGCCGTCGGCGCGCTGTAGAACTGCGTGAGCCTGTGCTGCGCGACCGTCTCCCAGTAGCGCGCGGGCGTCGGGTACACGGGCGTGCTCTCGAACATGAGCGTCGTCACGCCGTTGAGGAGCGGCCCGTAGATGATGTACCTGCGGGGCGAGGAGTCAGCGCGCGGTCAAGGCACGAAAGAGAGAGAAATGGAGAAGGTGGGGCGGAGAGGGGAGGGGGGACGGAGGACGGAGTGGAAGGTACATCGAGGAAGGGGGAGGACGCGAGGAGCCGCGGGGAGTGTGGCAGGTAAGAGAAGGACAGGAAGGAACGGCAAGGAGGAGGAGCGGGAAGGGGAAGCCGCAGACTCGGGCGCGCTTGGAACGCGATAAGGAGGGAAGGACGAGGAGCGGAGGTCGAAGTGTGGAAAGAGAGGACCTAACGCCGTGCGGCGTTAGTGCGTTTTAGCGCGCTGCGGGCATACGAGGGAATACGCGCGCGCGTAGGGCCGCAGAAGAATGAAGATGGGAAAGACGGGAATAAGAGCGTGTGCGGAGAAAGGGAGATGTAGCCGGCAGCGATAACGGGCGTGACGGCAGAGGGGGGAGACGCGGGGAAGGAGGAGGTATCGATATGCGTTGTGTGGATGGACGAGGAGCAGAAGCTGGGCGAGGTGGAAGTCAAGGAGTACGGGGAGGAAGGGAAGCGGGCGCAGAGCGCAAGGAAGGACGCTAGGGTAGATGTAGTGGAGGTGTAGCAGAGCGCAAAGGAAGGCGCGGACAAGCCGAGGACGAGGAGTAGCAAATAGGAGGCGAATACGCACGTATGCCCCGTGATCCACCCGACGTCCGCCATGCACGCGAAGCGGTCGCCCTCATGCACGTCAAAGACGTATCTGTGCGCGTCCATGTCAGCGAGCGTGCTTGAAAGTCGAAGAAGAGGCAGATAAAGGGAACGAGGAAGGCGCGCACGCTCGCCTAGCATAGAAAAACGGAGAAGAGGAGATGAAGAGAAAAAACGCACTTGACGGTCAGCGCGGCGCACAGGAGGTACCCGCCGGTGGTGTGCACGACGCCCTTGGGCTTGCCCGTCGAGCCGGAGGTCTGTACTGTCCGTCAGCATGCTTCGCCGCATGGGGAGCAAGGAAGAAGGGACGCACGTAGAGGATGAAGAGCGGGTCCTCGGAGGCCATGATCGTGGGCGGGCAGTAGGAGGGGACCTAGCGTGGAGGGGTTAGCCTCGCTCACAAAGAGGAAGACGGAGGGAGAAAAGGAGGAGGGCCGCGCGTCGCTCGCAAATAAGGACGCGAGAAAGAGGGACGCGCGCCGCGCAGAACGAAAGCCAGAGCGCAGAGAGAAAAGAAACGCACCTTCGCCACCTCCTCATCCCACCACTTATCCCGCCCCTCCACCCAGCTCACGTCGCCCCCAGTGCGCTTGAGGACGAGCACATGCTCCACCACGCCCTCGATCCCCTCGAGCGCCTTGTCCACAATCGCCTTCGTCGCGATCCCCTTCCCGCCCCGCCTTCCCTCATCGCTCGTAATCAGCACCCGGCTCCCGCAGTCGCGCACGCGCTCCCTCAGCGCCTCTGCACTAAAACCAGCGAAAACGACGGAGTGGATCGCGCCGATGCGCGCGCACGCGAGGAACGCGACGGCCGCGTGCCACGTCATGGGGAGGTAGATGCTGACGGTGTCGCCCTTCTTGACGCCGAACGTGCTGGCGAGGACGTTCGCGAGCGAGCAGACGGCACGCAGGAGCTGGGCGTAGGTGATCGAGGTGCCCGAGCCCGGCTCGTCGGCTTCGTAGATGATGGCGACCTGGGGGCGGGGCGTCAGCGCTCATCGATGGCGCGGGTGGGAGGAAGGGCAAGGGAACGGGAGACGAGGCCAAAGGGAGAGGGAAGAAGGGTAGCGGCCGGCAATCAATGCGTTTACGTCAAAATGGTAATTGGGAGCGGGCGGGTGGACGGAATGAGGGCGGACGCCCGTAGTGTGGAAGAGATCGGGCGGGGGACGGGGAGGCGTCGAGGATGGAAAAGGACGGCATCGGGAGGACCGGGGGAATGGAGGACGGGCGTTCTGCGTCCGAATGCGAGAGGAAGAGATAGCAAATAAAGAGCCACGCCTCCTCATTTCTCGACTACAGAAAAGGGGGGAAAGCGGGCGTAGAAAGGAGGGGCATCGACGGGCGAAGATAAAGGCGGATTGCCAAGAACATTATGCAAGGAATACGACGAAAGGAAAGCCGAAGAAAAGAGGAAAGCAAAGAGCAAAGGAGAGCAAACGCACCCGATCCGGGTGGGTGAACGCCCATCTATCGACGCAGTTGTACGCCGCATTCAGCCCGCCCTCGGGGAACCACGCGATGTCGCCCGTCGCGAACCCGCCGCTCCTTACCGTCTTGAACGGCCGGTCCCAGTGCAGCGTGCTGCGCGCTTTCTGAAACGCATCCGCGTCAGCTGACAGAAGGGCGTAGGAAAGGAAGGGGCGGGCGGAGTGGGAATGGGAAGGCAAGGATAAGGAAAGGAAAGCGAAACGCACCTCCGCCCACCACGCCTCGCTCCCCTCGCCGACGCTCTCCGCGTGCGCGGCGCGGTACGCAGCGAGGTCGGGCCCCACGTGCGGGACGTGCGTCCGCTCCGCGCCCGCGAGGCGCGGCGCGACGGGGTGCGTGGGCACCGGCTCCGGCGGCGTGTCGCTCATCGTGTCTCCGTCTACTAGCTCTTCTTTCTCCTGGTAACAAAAAGTCTTCTCGAGCTATTCGTAGCCCTGTCGTTCGAGATCGAGACCGGCGGCGTATAAGTGGAACAGGAACGAAGTCGAAGCGCGAGCCGAGTCAGCTGGGTGCGGGCTTATATACCGCCCGCACCTAACCCCCCTGCCCCGCACTAATTGCAAATTGCCCCATCCGGCCGGCGCTCCTTCCTTCCTTTCCGCCCCCGCGTTAATCAGCGGCTTCCCCCGCATCCCCCCGCACCTCCTAACTTCCGCCCGTCGGGCTCCCTCGTACTACAGACGATGCGCTGTGGGTATACGCGGTGGGCAGGGCAGAGGGCAAGGAGACGGTCCGCCGGCGATCTGATAAGCACCTATCCCCGCCCGCCGCGACCCCCTGATCACCTTTGTGTCCCCCTCACTCTCACGCAGCCATTGAGTCGCGCGCGCTAGGCGAAATCGGGCGTCTTGTGGCGGGGCGAGCTCCCACCGCAGCGATTCACGAGGGGCGCCAAGTGCGAGACGAGTTGGAGAGACAGGGGCGCCGACGCCGCCCCCATCGGAAATGAGTGCTATTCGGGCGCATGTCAAACGTTTAATTCGCCGGACGCGATAAGCGACGTCAGGCGTAGCGCCGAGGAGGCGCCGGCGGCGGCGCGTCGTGAAACAGTCCCAAGCTCCTTCAGCCGGCGATTGAACCGACCACGGAGACCAAAAGAATACAATGCGTTAGGATGTTCGCACAAACAGACTGGGATCGACAAGGGGTACAGCTTGATCGCGCCGCTAGGTACCCGAAGACAATTAGTAGGCTGCGGACGCGATCAGCGCCGCAAGCGAACACGCGTTTGAGACGCCGCCACGACGTAGGCGAGTATTTAATTACTGCTGCGTGCGACACGCGTCCCTGCCGCGTTAATCTACGCGTCGCAAGCGAGAAACACACGTACCTCGCCCTCCGAGTCGGGAGCTCAATCCCGGGCACGGTGCGTAGGAGGGGCAGGGGACCCGAGTACTACACGGACGGATATCTTTACCGACGCAGCGCCCCAGTCCGAACAGGACAAGGAACCCAGCTTGAACTGGCTGATCAAACGCGATCAAACTCGATACGAGGCCAGCATTTTCGCAGACTGAAACCAAGGCTCGGGGGATCCGACAGCGGGAGGTGCCAATATTGATGCATCCCGGGGAGCGTGAGTGGGCAGGCGGCGGACACGGACGCGAACTGCTTATGTATTTATGCGCCTCCGTCAATGGCCGACAGATATCTTTGGATTTCATGTTTTACATCCTAGGCATAGTATCTACCTACACACATGTACCTCGGCCCGTTGACGGGACACCCCGCCCAAATAATCAAGTAAAGCGCAACTACGAACACGTAGAAAAATGCCTGCGGAAAGCGATCACTTGCGGAACGAGATCAACCCTGGTTCAAATTGAAACATCGAAACATTTTTAGGCGCGACAATTCTGAATCCGGATGGTGCGGACAAAAGAGTACCGCGGAAATGATCACTTCTCGCCAAATACCCATGAAACATAGCCGGCTACTCGACGGGACTCTCACTGAGAGTCCCAGACACCCTACTTACCGAGCCCGCAACGAAATAGAATGGACTACTTCTATGCTTGGCGCTCATTTAGGCGGGATCTGGGACTTTTGCCTAGCTAGGTTCTATGCACTGATGCTCCAATTTTTCGTTTTTAGCCCCCCCCACCTAATCCCAAAAGAAACTGAATTGAAGTCAGAATCGGCGTAGAATCGCCGACTCGGAGTCTGACTTCCCCTAATTTATGTTGCAGATGTATAATATTATTTATGATGACTGAAATATTTGCTGCAGCCTGTACCGAAGAAAGTAAGCAACGCCGTCGACCGCTCTTGTATATAGTTGTGCATCTGGGATATCTTCTACCTCACGGGCAAGGTAAATGGATCAGGCAGGCATCTGGGGCATGTTCTAACTCGTTCAAGCAGCTGGGGGCAAAGAACGAGTTATTTGTCGCCTCTTGTGATGTCTTCGGACGATTCCTGTTCTGCAGCGCACACCTGCACACCATAACGTCGACCGGTTAAGCACAAATTTCAGCTGGATCAGTAAAACCTAGGACAATCGATGTCTCAGGGTGGCACCCCACTTGAACTCTTCATTTGAATAGTGTAGCGCGAAAGACTATTCTCTTCGAACCTTGTCCCCAGTCACTTGCGACGAAAAGGTTATCTCCTCTCTCACTCTAATGGGCATTCTGGCAAGCAAAGAAAGACTCCAGTACTTTAGTTGCTTTTTTTTTTTTGCGGAGTTGGATTATGGCTACAGTACTGTGAATAGAACATGCTTGGAAAAATGGTGCAAAACTTTACGTATGTAATGGCCTATTGTTGGGAGAAATTTACATCTCTCCAGGTGTACGGGCTGCTGCGGCCGCCGGACGGCCCAGTTACGGCGCCGTCGGCAATCATTTGCTCCAGGTAACGGTCCAATATCGCATCAGGCTCGGGGGGCTCGGTTATGGTTGCACGGCAAAGCGGACACGCGAGCGAGCTCTGGCGAAGAACGTTATAGATGCACTCATCACAAAATATGTGCATGCAGAGCGTCCTGGATGGCATTTCACAAAATGTAAAAAGGACAGGTGCATAAAGGACTCACGCAACAGGCCTGCAGACGGTGTCGCAGCAGATCGGACAGCACAAATTTGGGGGATCGGGTTCAGAGGCAGCCTGACGATTGTCCTCATTATATTCGTTCACCTCCGTCTCCTCTCCCCATCCACCGCCTTCTTCATTATGCCAGTGATAATCCTGGTCATGTACCTCGTCCTCCCAAGCATCGTCCTCATCCCCTCGCTGAAAATGTTGTTCGTATCTGTATTCATTCTGCTCGGTTTCGTTATCGTAATCTGGGAGGCTTGGCTCAAATGCAAGGCAGAGAAAAAATAAAGAGATACCATGTTCATCTTCCTCCCAAACAGATTCCTCTTCCCAGGCATCTGAGAAAATTCAAATTGGATGCACATGCGGAGCACGGCGAAGGAAGATACCATGTGTAAGATAGCGATGAATTTCGGCATTCGTATCACAGCTAGCAACGAGCTATGATGATTCGGGTCAGATTGTGGGATTCCTTCGCAATGAGACTCACAATGCAATTTGACCGAAGTTCCTTAATTTCGCGTCGATATGCGACAATCCTTTTTGTAATCTCACGATTACTGAACATTGCTCTCATGCGGCTTTGTGATAGGAGATCTAGAACGGTATCAAGAATTCTCTGTAGTAAACTGCCGAGTTTTCAGTATATTTCGCCTGGATAAAAGGGGAAAGGCGAACCTCTCGAACTCTTCACAAAGGCCAGATAAATTCGCTGAGATTGTTCCCCCATTCATGGTCATCTGATCATTGAGGATATCCATAATCTTCATAGAGCCTTGGCATAGCGCTCGAAGATCGCCCCGGTTGTTCTTGGCACTCTGTTAAAGAAGGACGATCGTCTAGTTATGCACGGGATGGCTCCTCCGCTCACCTCGACTGTTTCCAGGAGTACTAAAACCGCATCGAAGGCAGCCTTCGCATACGGGACAGGGAAGCCGTCCGCGGCGGCGGTAAAGGCCCTTGCGATGAGGATCGCCGATCTGAGCCATTCATCATCGGATGAACCGAGCTGGGCCATCCGATGAGGGGATTGCGACTGGGTGTACGAGGGATACACGACTTGATGGGTACAGTCTTATGGAGGGCTGTTAATTGAGAAGCTGTGCCGTGAGCGCTGACGTGAGTTCCTCGGTGGCGTACGATGATCAAACTGGTACTGACAAGCGCCGTCGCTGAGGATAGTTGAAACTGAGGAACTATGCCTCGCATTCATTGAGCTCAGACACCATGAGCATATTCAGAAACATACACTGTGCCCGCTTGAATTTGAACAAACCCCAATCCTGAGAGGGAATCGGGGTTGTGGGCAAACGTTGAGGCAGAGCTCAATTGTGCCACTAAGATGATGTCCCCAATAATAGGCTGAGGCTATCCGTCAGTTTGATTTTCACAGCCTTTTGCTGCTCTTCTATTCCGGATGCAAAAAAGCTGTTGAGCCGTCCAATTCAATTTGGCTGAGGTGAAGAACACTGTACGACCGAATGTTCACACCATGTCACCAGTCACCTAAGGTGTTCACTAGCTTGGGTGTTTCTCGGCAATCACGGCAGAGTTCCCATAACTGGAAGTCCGGCGAATGCCGGCGAGGAAAAATTTGGCGTTTTTGAGCCTATTGGACCGCAAAATCTTAATGTCACGGTCACCAGGAGCAAACTTGTTCAGTTCATGACCCTCCGTCACCCGTCACCTGAACATTCGGTCGTAATAGTACAGCAGTTGACATGGTTAGCCGCCGAATTAGTCTGGATTGGGCTGATCGTTCACGGACGCAACAAGGGGCTCGACTGTTGTTGAACATATCCAAATTCGGCACATCCTTCCTGCTGCGGCCACGTATCCCGTCGGCATTGCTTTCTGGTATAAATTATATAATAAAAGCGTCGCCGTTAGTAGCTCTTCCTCCCAAGCTTCTGCCCTCACACCGGAGATAATGATCTTTCGGGCCATTAGACTTTTAATCCAGAAGTCAAACTTTCGGATTAGAACTCGGATGTCCCAAAATTTGAACCGATTCCAATTACTCCAGATCTGTTTTGGGTCATCCAAAATATCTGTATACTCTGAAATTAAAGGTATCGACTTGAGTATCGGGCTGGCTGAAATGTATGTGAAGAAGTCCTGCGCCGACAGAGCGAAGTGAGTGCTGAATTGCGGATGAATTGTCGATTTTGAAGGAAGAAAATTCAACATGGTTCACAAGGAAATAAGGGAATATCAAGACCTGGAGGAGCTATATTGGGCTTCTAACGAGGATCGCGCATGCGAGTTGGCCGGCAAATTATCAGAGATAAAGCCAGGAATAAAGCTGTGCGTTTCAAACTCACCGTTCCAGAGCGCTTATGCCGCCAAAAACACCTGTTTCAACTGAATGTGTGGCTATATGTTTCCCAGCCATTCTGACCCTCAAAATCAAGCCGGTATTGCAACCGCGCAGTGTGACGATGTGTCCGGGGATGCATTCGTAAAGCGTTGTGTGTTGGTCCTTGTCACCCTGGGCCGGAATCATAAGATGAAGGTTGCGAAGATCAAGTGAAGTGCGTATCGTAGCCGATTCGTAGGGAGGACAGAGGCGATCAGCTGGCTCCCCGTGAACAAGAGCGCGATATTTACGATCATCGCACGACGAGCACTGCGGCGGGGAGGAATTAGTCTGAAGAAGAGGAAAAAACGGAGGAAGGGCGACGTACCCCTTCGCCGGGTCGCACATACACTGCGCGACCCGGTCCAGAGTCTCCTTCCCGCTGTCCTTGAGCGCCTTGAGCACGCTCTTGTGGCCTGCTCCTTCGTCGCGAACTCGAGCAGGCGAGTGAGGACGTGTCCGAGCGCCATTTGGCGCTGTCTCTCCGACCCGTGTTCGAGGACTGTATCGATGATGATGAGAATGGGAATCTTGGCGGAGGAGATTACCGTGCTGGATGCAGTACGAGCCCCACTAGCTCTTCGCGACCTCGCCGAATACCGCGGCGCCCTCAGGCTGTCCCAGCAGCTCGTCGACGATCCCGTCCTTGACGCTCTCCTCAAGGTTCTCGAAGGCGTCCTAAAGAAATTAACGCGAGTCAGAGTGAGGATGAGGATGAGGAAGATGGAAGAGGGATTGCGTACCCGCACGGCGAGGGATCCAGTCTCATGGCAAGCAAGGGCGGCCTACTTGCCCTGAAGGGATTTGTTGACGCTGGGCGAAGAAGGATTAGAATCCGTGTCGATGAGAAGAGGAGGTGCGACGTACTATGTGAAGATAGGCAGCCCCGGGGGGGTCCACGAGAGCTCCGTGATCTACAAGGGACGTCATCAGTAAAAGCCCGAAGTTAATAAAGGAAGGAGGAAGCGGGGACGGTGGAAGGAACAGCGATCAAGAGGATGGAAGTGAAGCGTCAAAATATATCGGAGTAACAAGAGCCAAGGCGGAAACAGAGAGAGAGAATCGAAGGGGAGAACGAGGGCGAATGAAGGAGCGGACGACGAAGGATAGAGGTTGGAAAGAATGAAGACCACTTTCACCTTTCTCCACACATGCGATGCATGCTTGTTCACCAGCGTCGTCGCCGGACTCATCGCCCAGAAGCAGCTCCGACACAATCAGCAAGCAAACCTCCTCCTTGCAGTCGAGAGCCTTCTGGAGGACGTAGTACCCGTAGTAGTTCGTCGCGAGGTCGACGATGCGGCCGCTGTGCAGTGAGATCCTCAGTATTCATACAGGGAAGAGGAAGGGAGTGGGCAGATGACATATCGCACGCGATAATCTTAGGGTGTTCCTCAGGGCCCGTGGCGGCTCGAGACAGCACTGAACGGCCCAGTTGCTGAACCCTAGCGCAGCGCGGGGGGATAATCAACATAACGCTAAGGAAGACGAAGAAGGAAACGGACGCACCGATGCATCATCATCTCTTCACCGCGCGCGCAGACGGCGTCGACGATGCAGGCGCGCTCTTCGGGGCCTGCCACCTGCGCAACGAAGGCATCGTTAGCATTCACGCATACTCGTACTTGTGGGAAGAAAGCAAGAGGAAGGGAAGGGCAGGGAAAAGGGGAGAGGAAGGGAAGAGCGGAGGAAGAACCTACTTTGGGCTTCTGGTGGAGGAAGACGCTCGCCTGCTGCTCCGCGCTCTTGGCGATGCTCAGCGGCATCCGAAGAAGTCGATGGACTTGTGGGAATGTGAGGAGTCAGCATCGAGATGAAGCAGGAGTCGACGGCAGACGCGCGCAGGCGTGATCCCAGTCATTCAGATGGTGTGAAAACTAAGAAAGCTGGGAACGATGTTTAGGACGAATGACGGGAAGCCGGTGGATACGCGCATAGAATTCATCAGGTCAATGGGACGCTATTAAGATAGAGTGATTCATACTTACAATGCATCGACAGCCTGGGACAGATGCGCCGAATCTTACGCCATTCGAAGGCATTGCCAGCATCATGATCATGCACGAGGACGGACAAGGCGATCGTAACGGCGCGCATAGCTGGGCGATGCACATGAGGATCGCCTCGATGTGGATATCGAGAGGCGCGACAGAAGAGCGATACAAGAACCGGCCGCAGGAGCAGGAAGGGGAGGCGAGAGTGGCGTGGAGCAGACGCGCAAGAAAGGGAGCAGGCTTGGCGGCGAAGACGCAGTGGCGTGGAAACGGAAAAGCAGCCGTGTAGAGGCCTGGTGCACGAAGAGGGGAGAGAGCTAGTCATACGGCAAAAATGGAATATTCTATCTGGCAGAAAACATTTCAGAATGTAATAGGTTCAGCTGTAAATAAAACATTGCTGAAGATGCTGTTGAATGGATTGCCTTTGACTTGCCGGAAGATGTTGCAGGAAGCAAAGGATTAAACTGTGAGTTCAACCTGGTTGAAAGTAAAAGATTCGATTGCAGTCTTAACTTAGGTGAAAATGTTGCGGAAATCAATAAAGCCAGCTGTGGTTTCCCCCTTGCAGAAAGCATTACATTCAGCATGCCGCAAATGCAACTGAAAACATTAGATTCAGCTACGGTTCCGATAATTCCGAAGTAGTTGCCGAATCTTATTGTTTCGGCATGTGCCGAAAGTAGCAGAAAGTATTACTTTCGGCTTGGCAGAAGGCGATACGGATCACTTTCAACTCGACAGAAGGTGGTCTGAATCACATTCAGCCGGGATGAATGCATTATATTCAGCTGCACTTTCGGCATGTGCCGAAACAATAAGATTCGGTAACAACTTCGGAATTATCGGAACCGTAGCTGAATCTATTGTTGTCAGCTGCATTTGCGGTGTGTTGAATGTAGTGCTTTCTGGTGGAAACCACAGCAGACTTAATTGATTTCAGCAACATTTTCAGTTAAGTTAAGACTCAAAGGTAACACATTCAACAACATCCTCAACTAAGTTTTATCTACAGCTGAAAGTATTACTTTTCGAAACATTTTCTGCCAGACAGAATATTCTTTTTTTGCCGTGTGAGTGCAAGAGTGGGAGATGAGTGTCGCGAACAGCCGATCTTGATCAATCATGGTTAACCGGAGCACTTGCCCCCTTTGTAAAGAGATCGGTCTGCGCTCACCGCCGTGACGGCAACACTTTCTACCGAAAGGGTTATCCAGTTCTGCTTCTGAGGCGCTGCCAACCATTCCGAAACCTAGCAATCTTAGCCGTCATCATACCAACTCTTCCCTCATGCTCTCTGGGCAGATACCCACTTGATCCACTGCAGAACTTGCGGCATCAAACTGGGATCCAGCATGTGTACAAGGCTTCAGCACGATACAACTTTCCACATTTTCGACGCTGTACCCAAGTCCGACCCGTACCACAATTATAGTTGGTGCAATGCCCCGAACGTAAAACAACCCCGCCCTGCAGTTTTAGCGTTGGGTGAGCTGAGTCACCCTGGGCCCTTATAAATAATGACCCAGAGAAATTCAGCATTCTGAGAAACACCTACAGTGTTCTTCACGGCCAGTATCCTAGCGTGGTCGCCTGACTTTGAACTACTTGAGGCTGATCAACAATTTGCATAGCAGGCGCTCATTTACGGATTCTACGCAGAGATTCTGAGCATAGCCACCATTCAGTTAACCAAGTGGTGGAGGAATAAGGGTAGGCCATTGTTTAAACTTGGTATAGATTTATCTTGATTTATTCCTCCTGCGCTCATCAGCAGAATTGTAAAAACTTTCTGTCCACCCATCGCATTTGTACCCCGATACAGGCACTCAGCTGCTTTCACGATGGAGACTGCCCGAGAGGAACTGAGCCAGCGGGGCTCGCAGCGGATGGGTGGAAGCGGAGGAAAAACCCTTGGATGATGACTAAACTACTACAAACGAGGTAAGTACTCCGATATCTCCGAATATGGTGCCAACCTCCACAACGACACTCAGCCTCACTGCTCTCGAAATTTGGCATCCAAATATCGAGTTTCTTGCTCCTTTCTTGAATTTCCTTGGACGGGATGCAGGCTTCTTGCCGCAGCTGCAAAACCTGTCATTCCTGGGCTGCCGGGTTGCAAACCACGAAGCGAGCGTGGTGTATATTGTGAAGATGGCAGCTGCACCGGTAACTGCCAGGAGGAACCTCTCTGGGTGTGCCGAACTTCGGGTTGTTCATCTCATATCGGCAGAGGGTAGCGATGTCTGTTCCGAGTCTATGTTTCCGATGGAAGACTTGCTGCTGTTCAAAAACTTGAAGGCGTCGGGGATGGACATTTATATCGGATCAGAATTGAAATCAGTTGTTTAAGAAATTAGGTCCGGGAATACCATGTTCATCGAGTTCGGGGCTTTGACGAAGTTGGGATTCGGTCTCGCCAACACCGCACATTGGCAAAAACGCATATATGCAGACCATGGTTTGTAAATAAGCTCGAGCGCGACGCGTACTGATAACGGCCGGAACAATATTCTGCGGCCCTTGAATACGAGTCGGTCTACCAATGATAGGGCTGTTTGCCGCACCTGTGATTTATATACGTGTGAACGATTGGCTTCACAATAAATATATAAAGTCATTTACGAAACTAGGCACGGCCGTCGTTTCGACGGGAGGGCAACGGGCAGAACCGTCCCGTCTCCGTCCCGTCATGGAGCCTAGGGAAACCTCTACTGCGTGGGACGAGCGACGGGACGGCCAGTTCGGAACATGGGGTTCAAGTTGGGAAATATGAAAAACCAGGTCAACTTGCTTGGAGCATCTCAGTTTTTTTGTTCATGGCACCGCCTGTGTCATGGTTTGCTCCGTTAATCGGTAGAGAGATTGCGCATCTGTTTCAGTAAGTAAGCATATGCTACATGTAATGGTCTCCCGATGGCGCCCTAGCTGAATTTGTGGACCGCAGTACTCGCATTCTCGAAGCAGTTCGGTCTTCCGCGATGAGATCAAGCTGTGCAATTTTGTCGACGACATACAGGCGTTATAAGTACAAGATAATGCTACCGGCCCGGTAGTGAGACAGTGATACAAGTACAAGAGAAACGATTCGAACTACTTCGTGGCGCCACCTTGGCTGCGGAACACATTTTGGCCGCGCAGGGTTCCTTGGCCGTGGAGGCCGTAAACGAGCTTCCTCCATTCCGCCTTGGTCTCCGGGTGCGCTTCGCGAGAAGTGAAGTTCGTGAAGCGATGAGTGTCGCGCTCGGTGAACTCCTGCTTGTTGATGTTCGTAAAGTCGACGTAGACGCCTCGAGAAATGGCCATGGTGCCCGTCGCGAGCGGCGTACCCCTCACGATATCATTCAGGAGGCCAGGGCCGTGGGCATCGGCGCCTTTGGTATCCCTGTAGATCGCGACCTTGTAGCTGGCGCCAGAGACGAACCACTTTGTGCTCAATGCATCAGCCGGCTGCATGGCTACCTCCGGGCGGGAGACGCTGAGTAGGAGGTCTCGGTGGCCCTGAGCAGCATCGAGCAGGACGCCGGGGTCGAACTCCTTCACATTGAACCCAGGTCGCATGTCGCTGAGGGTGATCTCGGCGCACATCTGTGCGTTGGGCGCCTTGACGAGAACGTGGTCGATGTAGAGACGATTATTCACCGGGAACAGATAGAACGGGACGAAGGAGGACGGATAGTCGTCGTCGCGGTAATAGGAGTCAAGCGGGGTGTTCTTTACCACCTGAATAATGGAGACCTGCACATTCTTGACCACTGTCTCGGCGCCAGAAGCATCCCTGGGGACACCGTCAGCCTACAGGTCGGAACAGGTACGAGGATGACCACTCACTGCGCGCGGATCGTGGCTTGGAAGGAGGCGCCCGGCTTGGCGATGTCGCTTACGTTCGTGTCTTGTTCTGTAGCAAGAAAAAGGACGTCGTCTGACGCTACCTTTTTGGAGGCGGATCCAGAATGATCGGTAATCTCCGCGCTGAGGATGACTTGGCAGCGACCGTTGGCATTGTGGAAGTATGGCCGGTAGATGAGGAACACCTTGCCAGTGCCAGAAGACATGTTGGCGTCATATCCCTGGAGAACGAAAGACTGGGTCCGGGGTGTAATGGTGTTGCGTGTGATGACATGCTGAGCGACTCGTTGGTTTGATGTGTCGCTTTGAAATTTATCTGGAACATACCTGCATTTCGTCTTCCAGGATGCCTTGGAAGATGCCCGCGAGCTTACCGACGAAGTCGCCGGCGGTCTGGAAGGGCGACATGACGACATTTCGAAGGACGAAGAGGTCTTGGTTCGACTCGGTCTCCAACTGCAACCTCTCCTTGAAATGCTTCACGCATGCTCCGTAATCGCCAACCTTGAATGTCGTGGCGGACAAGAACATCGGGATCCCCTCGGGCTTCTTATTCGGAGTCGTAATGGAGAGTCGCTTAAAGATAGCATTGTTCAGGTAGTTGGCCTCCTCGACGTCGATGTTGGCCACATCGTTGATACGGAAGTTGCAAGCAAACGCATTGATATTGAGGTCCGAGCCAAGCGTACTCAGCAGCGCCATGGCACGTTCGTCTTGAACGACCGCCTCGTTCGATTTCCCAAGGATGTGCGTCCGAATAAAGTCCTTTTCCTTGGCAAGCTCAGCCTGGTCCGGCTCCGAACTGAGTGGGTTCAAAGGGACGACTATGAACGGGTCTTTTTCAACAGACATTGCAGCCCAGTGAGCAGCAATCTGCGGCGCAGAGGTCAACTCTCCTGGCTCACACACTACAGGACTCAGCCACTTACTCTGCGACACGACCACGAGACTTCGCCAAGCAGGGCGCCGTGACCATCTTTGTGCAGGCCGATCACTTGATGGTGCATATAGGTCGCGACTGCGGCCGCACCAGGTTTACTGCCAAGCACACGTCGTCAACACCCACTCAGCAGTCGAGGCGAACGAACTGATGTACCTTCCTTCGACACCGTACACACCGATGCTTTCTCCCGTGTCCGACTGCTGCAGGTACGGAGCGCTCCATGTGACGAGGTACCGCATCCTCCCATCGCGATAGCACAGTCCGCCGGCGGGGTACGGGATGTAGCCAGCCTTGTGCGGGTCGATTGTAATGGAATCTGTGCGAGCAAGGGCTTTGAACTGACGGACGGTCGATGGGCGGAGGGTCTCAGTCGGCACGAAGTCGCGGCTGGGCTCTTCCTTGGGCCCGCGGCCGATCGGGCCCGTCCTCTCGCGAATCATGGAGGCAAAATAGCCACCCCAGGCGGCGTCCGCGTGGACGAGGAAGCAAAGACCCTTGGCCTCGAACTCATCGCGCATATCGAGGATCTCATCGAGCGGGTCGACGCAGCCTTCTTCGGTCGATCCAATAATACCGACAACGGCGAAGACGGGAATCTGCTTGTTCAGACACCTGAAGGGGTATCAATTAGCGACAGAGGAGGAACATTAGAATAGAGACCGACGAACTCTTGGAGGTGACCGCGGAGGATTTTCGTGTCGATATGGGCGTTAATGTCGATTGGAACGTCAATCATGTTCTCGGAACCGAGTCCAGCAAGGGCTGAGCGGATTCATGTTAATAAGCGAAATGCAGACACAGATGTAGCGCACCTGCCCCCTTCGGCCAAGAATAATGCTTGGTGGCAGAAATGAAATAGCGAGGCGGAGTCTTCATGCCCCACTCTTGTTCGAGGGCCTGCTTGCCCCGAGTCTGGACGATGTAATTGCCGAGGACGGCGTCCAAGTAGGTCGGAGTGATGCCGTACTCGGCCTCGAGACGCCTGGGAATGTCGAGGATGGTCTTCGGGGGAAGGTTGAGAAGCTGCCATAAGTCGAGTTTGGAAAGGAGCTCCATTTCGGACGAGACAAACGAATTGGGAAGGGGGACCTTGAACGTATCCGAGATCAAGTGAAGCTCTTTTCCGGGCTTCATGGCATCACGGAGCGACAATGGGTAGTACTTGAGGTTACGAGCTATCCCAATACCGAATTATCACAGAGTTGACGCCAAAGCATGAGATCGAACTTACCGACCCTGAAATCATGGCGGGAGCACGTGAGCGAGGAATCCAGAGAAACGCTCGAAGCAAAACTCACCAAATAGATTCCAAGTTGGCCACGGTGCCATCGCAAGCGATGTGCCCCCAGTAAAGTGGCTTGCCATCAGAGTCGTTCTCGTTGTAACCCAGCATCTCGCACATGTCATGTCCAACGTCGATCTCTAAAAGCGTTGTGATGGGGCTGGCCTCAAACGCTACGTTGTTCGGGTTATTGAGAACTGTGGCGACCTAACCGAGGATACCCGGCAAGCCCATCTCGAAGGACATGTGCCCAGCATAACGCTGAGAGAAGAAAGGGATCGAGTATGCGAAGAGGTGTGTGGTCAGGAGCTCGAACTGCTTGATGAGTTCGCCCTGGTGTTGTTGGAAGGTTGGCGACGCCTGGATGCTGTCTGTGATGAATTCCTAGTAAAAGACGCATGAGTACGCGTACTGAATCGTTACCGAAAAAAAAGGACAAACGCCATCTTCAGGGTAATAAGCGAGACGAGAGTCCTTCTGCAAGTTGACAGCCTGCTCGAATAGCCTCTTCAGCATATCCGCGTTCTCGCCCTGAGGTCCAAGAAACCAAGCTGAAACAGCATCGTGGAGGTTCTCGTTTACGCTGTCGGAGTATGCGCGGTCGGGCATGGTGTGGATGAACCGATGTTGACTGCGAGGAAGAGGCCGATATATATACCGGCAAGAGTCACATCTCGACTGGAGTTCGTGTGCGCCACCATACAGTCACCGAGCTCATGTGGCCCAGGAACATTTGAGGGGACGGTCGCCACTGGCCACCTGAGCAACTGTAATTGGAGGAGAGAAGTCAGTCGCACACCCAAGTTTGAAATAGAAGCGACCACGAAACCTACGGTACATCATATATTAGCAGGCTCCTCATGTGCTCCAGTAATATCCAAGGATGTTGGTCGTCTTGGTCCTTAATAAAGAATTTCCAGAGTTTCCCTGACAGCTTTCAGGGGGATGCTGTCAGGTCGAAGGAGCAAAGACGGAGTAAAGACGAGCCTACTGGTACAATTGTTCCCAGCGAAGCCACTCGCAAGCTCCGTTACATATGAGGGAGAGCACACATTCACAGGCCCCTTATTTCCCCCAGTAAAATTTGAGGGAACGATGGTCAAAGTCTGTATAAAAATATTCTTGAGAGTTTCAGGGATATAAATCGGTCGAAGGCGCAAAGACGGAGTAGAAGATTTACCTTCTGGTACAGTTGCTCCCAGCAAAGCAACCAATTGCTGCTACGATGAACCTTGGCTGACACCATCGCAGGCGTCTTATGTGACCGAGGTATGGTGCAGCGGCAGGCTGGTCGTCTCGGTATCCGTGACAAAATACTCTTGACAAGATATCCAGGGATGAGAGGGGCAAAAACGGAGTAGAAGACGGACCTGCTGATTTGTGAGTGGCAGCGGTTATGATCTCGAAGCATGCTTGAGTCTTGCTTGAGTCTGAAAATGGTTACAAGTCCCAGTGTTTGAGCCAGCGGACATGAGTCAGAAGCGGAGTTGTGGGGGACGAGACGTCGGACGTGCGTGGGCAGCTTACGGCCAATAGTTTGGTGAAAACGGCCAAGCTGCACAGCCGAAGGTTGCCGCAACCGCGCCGGTGATCCGACGGATGATCAAAGATCACGAGAACACATGTTCGCGGCGAGTCTGCGACGCGTCAACAACGCGTCAACGTGTCGTTCTCCTACATATTTGCCGCCCCATTCTGTACCACAAAACGGTGGCTACGTTGTGCCATAGTCACCGTGGCTATACGGGGTCATAGCCACTGTTCTTTGATACAGAACAGAGTGGCAACTATATACGTGATGGGTGACAGGGGGTCATGAACTGAACAAATTTCGTATATGTAACGGTGATGGTCGGGCAATGAACACTTTAATTTTTCACATCGCCAGAGCACGCAGAAATGACTTTTAAGCTACGCTAAATTGACTAAAGAAACTCGTAAAATATGCGCGAAAAAAGCCTGATGCTTCTCCCAAGCTGGGCCTTGATAGCGCTGCGTCGCTGGGTAAAACACAATTTGACAGCAAGCGAGCACAAAGTCGACCATGGCGGCCCAATCCCTGTACTTTAAATATTTTTATAGCCTTCTCGAGCGCGGCTGGGATGGCTGGGTTATTCTCGAGCCCGGATACACGAAACTGACACGTACCCATCTTTGATTTTCGATCTCCCTGATTTTTTGTACACCCAAAGCCTTCTTTCTTACACACCTTCTGACCTACCCAGCATCTTTATACCTCTCAAACTCCACCCCGGGCGCGTTCGAGACAGGGCACCATTTCGTTGCAACGGCATAATTTCTGTTTGATCCGGTCCGTTGCAAGCCCGAAAACTCTGTTTGCCCGTCCGTTCTGGACTTTCCCAGGCATCAAGGGAGCATACCTACCTCCCTCCTCCCCAAAAATCTCATGTTGCCCCGCATTATTGGTGCCCGGGCGTGGGTACCTCTGACAGGGACCCGTTTTGGCTATATTTCCACCATTTCCCTCAGATCTTCACGAAGATTGCACGGGAAATTCTACAAACATCACCAATCTGTAGCTCTCCTTGTCAGCTTCCTTCCAGTATATAATTTTGTCCACTTTGACCCATTCTTCCCTCCACAATTAATTTCTTTCCACCGCCCGTTACCCAGCCGCCGTTCGCGCCGGTCTAAATTGATCGCGGCGCCATCAACTCGGGGCCGGCGCCGCCGGCACAATTTTCCGATGCTAATTTCGGCCACCTCGGCCATCCCTTCCCCCCCAACCCGGACCCACTGTGGCCCCCCGTCCCCGCCCCACCCAGCCACGGTCCCGCCAAGGTGCAACGCGCCGGCCCCGCCGCTTGCAATGCTGTGCTCCGACTCGCCGGCATCGGCCGCCGTGATCGACACGTCACAGCCTCATGTCATCCGCTCCCTCTGCTTCCTTTCTACTACCTCAACCCCAACTCGCGCCCCCGATCCCGCCCGGGCGCTGGCGGGGCCGGGTGGCAACCCCGCTGCTGCGTCTGCGCCGACGACGACGACTCGGGCGAGCGCGCCCGAGCACACACACGCCCATAACGCGCACAGCGACGGGCCGATCGTGGTGCACCTCCCCGCGGAGGACGACTCGGGTGGGTGCGGCGCGGACAGCGTGGTGTCACTCGTCGCGGAGGGCGACGACGGGTGCTACCTGCACAAGGACGGCGCGGGCGCGGACGCGGACGCGCGGTAAGAGGCGATCAGCGCTCAGGAGGCGTACTGGCGGCAGATGGACGAGCAGGAGGGCCCGGGCGCGTACGAACGCGAGATGGCGCTGATCGCGGAGATGCCTCGTGTCGGACGACGACGAGTACAGCGAGGAGGGCGACTTTGCGGAAGAGGAGAGCACGGAGGAAGCCGGTGCGGGGGCAAAGTACGCGCTGTCGCCGAGCGCGTGGGTCGCGGGGCGCAAGCGCTCCGTCGACGAGTTGGAGCCCGAGGCGCGCGCGGAGGGGGGCGATGCGCACATGGTCGCGCGCGGGGGGACGCCGCCGAAGCGCGCAAGGACGGGCGAGCGCGACTACACGACCGTGCGGCTCGTGAAGCGGCGCTCGCAGGAGCTCGACGCGGCGGACGCGGACACGGCGAGCGCGGGCTCTGCGCCGAAGCGCGCGCGACTCGAGGCGACGGAGAGCCCGCCCGACACGAGCACGCCTGGCTCAGGCGAGGAGTCCGCGTACGAGGCGACGACGTACGCCCGCGTCGGCCTCGAGGACGCGCCACCCATCGCCAAGTAACGCAGCCGCTTGCGCCACTTCAAAAAGAAAGCCGTCCGCATCAGCAGCTGGACGCACCAACTGTATCTGATTCTTATTTCCATTTCGTTACATATCCTTTCTTCCCTTCCCCTCTGCGCTATCCCCCACTCCTCCTTGCCTACGCCTACTTCTACTCGTTCGCCCTGTATTCCCGCATGCCTGCTTTTCTTTCTGTTTTGTTACCTCTGCTGATACAGAAATACGATACTCCCAGACGCGTCGTGTAGCAAAAATTTGTACATTTCCATTGGATACATAGCAAAATGAATAAAAACGTCCTTAGAGAGGGATCATTTGTTTGTGTGGCTGTGATACTGTTCTTGCTTCTTGCCACAACACACTGTACTCTCGGCTTGCGATTCAGTCTTCTGGCAAGGATGCCTTCTATCGACCGGATCTCTATCTCAGTCGACGATGACGACTCTTCACTGGTACTTGCAAGGCTGATCCTACCTTCGTCAACCAGTTCGCCATTCCGGGCGTCCTGGAGCTCAATGCGACGCATTTTCAGCGACTTGGCCGTGCGTAGTTTGTGATGTTAAAAAGTGAAAATCATGGTCTCTCCCTTATGACGCTGCTTTCTGCAGCAGCTCTATAGCGTTACAGCGATATCGTGGATTCGACGTTCTCCTTCGCATTTTGACTCAGTTGCTCTCGGCGTCTGGCGCGCCCGCCCTATCAACGCGAGATAATGGTGGAGCGATGAACGTCCTCCGAAACTTCATTTATCCCTGGGCGTCATGTATTCCTGTCAATGGCGAATGGCACCGCACCTCTCCTGTCAGCGCACTCGTGAATGTTTTGTCGCTCCGGGACCCGAGGTTTAGGATGATCACCCAAGGAGCTAGAAATGCTACTTGAGACTATTGTGTTGTCCTTCGAAGCTGTACCTCGGTCTTGTGGTATCCTGCATGTTCAGACTTCAAGTTCTCTCCAAACGCTCGTATTCTCGACCCACTGATCCCCGTCCCGCTATCTGACAGGACTAGGACTATCTATCTGATCCGTGAATGTGGCGCCACATTCGCTTCTCCCCTTCCCTAGGCTTGCAGTGGTCGTTCCGTCCAGCCGTTCCTGCGATCTCAAATCCAAACATAGGAATTGGAACACATCTCTTTGGGACACAAAACTAAAAGTAGATCAACGGAAAGTAATGTGCGAAGTTAGTAGAGGACAGGAGGCGTCAGTAGGGTACGTATACGAGAGATAACAACTAAACGACCAGGGAACGCCTACTGGTAGTAATACACATATGCCCCATGGCCGGAGCAAATGGTGAGCGCACCGGTATCCGGCGAAAGAGAAACACCGCTAGGGTGTTCCTCGGGGAGAGGAACAATCCACGTGCACTCCGCGGTGCTCTCACCCGGGCGTGTAGTTGGACGACAGATGCGCCGGGGGACCTGCCGCCGCGCGATACAAGAGAAAGACAGCCCGTAGCCAGAGTACGTGAACGAGTCGATGAGCACGCAATCAATGGTACCGCCGCATGAAATCGGTGCCCAGGTCGGCGGTTCAGAGGCTGATGTCGGGAGCGTGAGACGGAATCGATGGAAAGCGGGCTGGCGGGATTCTGCGCTGCCGGCCCGAAGGCGGCGGACGCTGGCGGTGTGGGTGGTAACGACGTAGCTCCCGCGGTGCAGCGGGCAATCCTGGACGCTCATAAACGGCGTGCGGCGGCCCGGGAGGACGGGATACGCAGTCTGGTGGAAAATCATAGGTTCGATTCGGATGGGAGACTGCGCTTCTCTGGCGAGCGCGGGGGAGTCGAACGGCTTCCAGTGTGGATCGAGTGAGGCAGATGGGTAAAAGACCACGTCGGAAGTTGCACCACCTTTGGTGAGCGCTAGGAAATGGCCAGATAGGATTCTCTAGAACAGGGAAAGGCATGAATGGTGGGTGGCATACTGGCAGTATATTGAGATTGTCGCGTACCTTGTGAACCAGCTCCACTGGACAGTCGAGGAGTACGAATGTTCGCTCCTTCCATTTGACCAGGAGAACCCCTCGGCAGCGCACGACGTCCGCCTTCTGCACGAGCCACGTAACATTAGCAGCCCACATACCGTCAGCGATGACCGGATCGGAAAAGTCTAAAAATGTCGGAGGGAGTTGGATAGGTGGCATTGACCTTTCCGAGTTGATCCCCAAGTCAAGGATCGACACTTGGACGAGAAGTTTACAATCCATCAGCGCGGGGTCCAACGTAAATCTAAATAAATAGTGGGTAAAGGGTCGATGCGAAGAGAAACATCAATGATGCGCACATCAGTGCCTGCCCCGTGCACAGCGTGATCAAAATGCCCGTGCCGTCATGGACTGGCTGGGCGACGACCTGGCTGTGGAGGATGTCATCGCGAGCCCAGATACGCCGACCATCAGCGATGTCCCAGATTTCACAGCCGGTCCCGCGTTGCACGAGCAGGTGTTTGTCGCCAGATAGAAGGGTAGGCTCCGAGGGGGGAGAAGACATGGTAACGCGCATTTGCCGTCGGACGGTCGGCGCTGAAGATGAGCCTGCAGCCCAAGTCCGTGGGCCGAACACTGCTCGTTTGACTTCGTCGATGAGCTGCACCGCCGAAAACCGGAGCAACGCCTCTCGCGGCGGAAGATCCAGTAGGTGACGGCAGCCCAGATCAAGGACGAGGGCTAGCCAAACGTGCTTGGACTGTGCCAGTCTGTTACAAGCGGAGCTAACCTTCAGAAAGGAAGTTGTCAAATGGAGGTCATCATCGAGCAGGAATGACGTACCAGGGCCGACTGCAGAAGTGAGGAAACATCGAGGAAAGAAAAGATGCGCAGGAGAACATCGTAGCTTAGATCAAGTAAACACAGCATTTCAGCTGGGGGAGGGCGCGGTGGGATTACGAGCTCTGGCTATTTATCTGGCAACAAGGCTGTGTTCGGCGATCCGTGATTATTTGATCGGAAATCATGATCGTCCCCCTGAACAAGTTTGACTTTCTCCTAGCTATGGTCTCACCGAACGGACACACACTCTCTCTGCCCCAACAATGGCAGCCAATCTCGCCCCAATCCTACTTTTCCGTCCTTGTCCTGGCAGCGGCGCGCTCTTTGCGACGAAAATGGTCCGTCTGGCGTCCCTTACGCCGGCAGCACCCGAGGTACCCATCCTCGAAGTACATTTCCCCAATGACTCTCCCGCAGATCTCATTGGACAAACCCGAGTCCCCACGAGTTTTATTGTCTTGAAGGACCTCCGCGCCGGTGTCCTCAACCAAGCGAGCCAGTACCAAATCTACCACTTGACGCGCCCAGATGAAGGTATTCAACGGTGCGCCTTGAAGCTTTTCCCTTTTCCCATCTGATTTTCAATGGATCTTTCAGTACCGTATTTGTGGTGTCGGGGATAGAGTACGCTATCTCCTGTCGCGTTCATGTTGAGGAGATCACCGTATGACACAAGCTGAAAGAACGACCTATGACTGATTAATGATTTTCAGGTCGACATGAGAACCACGGGCAGTCCCGCTACTACGAAAATATGCAGTCTTCCCCGACCGCGTCGTCATCCATCGGGAGCCAGCAGCGGCAGCATGGCTCACCCTACTAGTTTGCCGCCCAATTTCCAGGGTCAAAACGGTGGCTATGATGTCCCTGGCTATGTCCATGGCAGCTATGTCTATCCGTTCTGACCCTCGAAATGGGGCGGCAAACTGTGTGAGCGAGCTCAACACTCGGACCGAAGCACTCCACGACCAATGCGCGCTGCTCAAGCATGCCGATGGTGATGACCGGGGAGGATGCTGGGTTGGATAGGACTATATCCGCCAGTCACCCCGCTAAGAGGTGAGTTCCTCATTTCTATCTGGTTCCAAGCGAAGCTTGTCTTTGCTTCTTATTTCTGTTTTCGTTTCGTCACGCTCTTCCCTCAAATCGTCTCAAAACGCTGACGCTGCCGCTCATAGTCTGCATTCTAGGTCTGCTTCCGATGCTGCGAGACCTGCTTGTGCGGCGTGCTAGGGCGGGGGTCAGGAGGAGGGGAACGTGTTTGAGGTACTGTAAGTAACTCTGTTCTCGTTCTCTGGTACATGTAGGTTCCCCAATCCTGTGTAGGACTCCCGTTGGACTCGCTGGACTACTCATATGCATAATCCCTGCGTGGGCCTAGATACGCGCTGCCTGCCCATGCATGCCCCAACGAGTCATCAGCCGCTCGCAAAGTATTTATTGCTACTTACATACATTCCATACTACTTCATCTCACTAGTGCTATGTTATACGCCCTCCCCTCCTCCTCCCTCCTTCCTTGCTCCCATTCCACCATCCACCTACCTACACATCGCTCCTATCGCACATATCGCTTTCCATATCCACATCCACTTAACGTCCCATCGCTTCCCTTCCTCTGACATATAGCCCACTATCCTGCATCGTGTAATATATCCTAAGCCTCACCTATCCTCCTCCTTTCACGATCACTAACACATGTCGTTTTGGTAAGAAGAACGCGGCTTGACGATCATCCGGTAGGGTTTTGGCCCACCGCTCGCGCGAGCATCAACAACACCGGACGCGCTATTAGCCTGGCAGTTTGGAGCTGTCGGTCGGCGCACGGCGGGGTGTGGGTAGCAATTGGAAGTGTGAGGCACGCCCATAAGATGTCTGCGAACGACAACGGCAGACTGTTGACGCTGACTCCACGGCCACGCGCGTTGGTAGGAGGGCGGGGAAGGAAGGCTTTCCGTCCGGCTTCATGCATGACGTCCATCTGTGAGATCCCTCTCTTGATTTACACCCTCGGGATAATTGGCGGCAGAGCGTTCGCTAACACTTTAGTTCAAGTTTAACTTCAAGTTGAACTTCGATCTGGAGCTTCTGACCCATCTTGCATTTAGCCGCATCGGCTATTTAACACTGCAGCTCAAACATTGTGCCACTTACTCCGAGGACGGAAAGCACAGCGCACAAAATTGTCGATGGCTTCCTCCCAAGCTCTCGCTTACTGGCAAAAAATCTTGAAGTCAAAGTTTTACGACAACAATACTCCCACTATCTTGTACCCTCGTTCCCATATTATAAGCTTCGTACTCTAACGTCCATCGATAACTACTTGGGTATTGCAGAGAATGACGCCCAGCGAAAAGAACCTCCTATTTCATTGTTAATTAATTGGAGTCACTTTGGTGGCGGACTCAGGATGGGCAAGAGGGAAGGGCGGGCAACGGGGTAAACAGGGCCATTGACAACTTGACACCGTCTATCTCTGCTCCAACGTAGCGGGTGGAAGGGGATCCGGCCAGGTTTAAGGTCCAAATAGAGTAGGCGGAGTTTACTGCGACAGTGGAGTCAGGCGAGAAAAAGTTCGTCTCGGTGATAGCGATATGTCCCGAAGAGTCGCGGGCCTGAGTCTCGATATACACGCTCGTCACATTCACGCCTTTGCGCACCTGTACTGGGTCAGTACTGCGACATATATAAATGACACAAAGACACGCACTGCAACGTTGTATTGGGCCGTAAAATTGTTACCGAAAAAGCACGAGGTTGTGGAGAATACAACAGCATCCTGCACCGCGAATCCGACACCGCCTTGGTCTTCCAGTTTGCCGTCGACCATGAACCGCATATTCGTGATACCGGCCGCGGCGTCTAGTGAAAGGCCGCTTCTATCATCGCCGAAGATATACGAGGTACCTACTCCATCGGGGTAGCTTGTAGCTGACTCCAGCGAGGAAAGCAGGGTGGAATTATGAACACCTCCGAGGTGGTCATCCCAAAGAAGCAGCGCTACGCGATTGGGGTTGTCGGTTAAGTTCCAGAACTAGACACAGAATTAGTGGAAGAGACACGTCACTTATAATTGTTTATCCATACCCTAACTTGGCCTGAAAACTGAAGGACGTCACCATCCAGGGTGAATTTGAGGTTGGAAGGTTTGACAGGCAACGGCGTGATAACATCGCTGAGCTGGACTCCGCTGGGCACCGTATCAAGCATGCGCGCGAACAGTTCGCTGCAGCGCGAAGCAAATAGCTCGGGCGAGTTGGCGAATCTGTAGGGTAATCTTGTGAGAGGACGACGCGAGGTGCAGGAGACCCACGAGAGCATGGTAACATTGCCATCGCTGCCGAAAATTCGCCGGTCTGAATTTGTGGTGTCGTTAAAGCCTACAACCAGTGGATTTTGAGAGGTGCCAGAAATATACTCTATTGCGCTGTACTGAAGTCACGATGTGTGGACTCTGGTAGAGCACAGCTACGCACATGTTGTTATCAAAGTGTGTGTTGGTTGAGTCAAAATGTGCCACAGATTCGGTGCTGTTTGGGTCGTTCAACTCCGGCACAATATCAGGGAACGGAGCATGTTGGACACCGCCGAACGTGTGTCTGAAAACAAGGGATTAATGAGTGGTTTTTAGAGGAGAAATTACCCACCCGCATGCGACGAGTCCGATCATTTCATCCTGCGTAAATCCCTGTTTGGCGAAGGTGGCGATGTGTGAGGCGAGGCTTTGCTCCGGTTCAGGAACGCCGGGCAGGTTAGGTTCCGTGGCGTCCACACGTCCTCCTCGGAAAGGGATTTGTGGACCTCCACTTGGAGTCACATTGAGTCGACAGATGAGGACCCAATGAGAGCAAAAGCTCACCAAAATTCAACGGCTATGACTGTTCCAAGCGCGAGGGTGTCAGCAACTGCGAAGGTGAAAAATGCTCAGGTTCTGCTGGATACCCCCGTGCGAGATAATTTACCGGAAACGTAGCGAGTGGCAAACCCCGTGAGCACACTCAGAGTATTAGCAAACCCGTCACCAACGTTCTTCGAGGGGGGCTCGTCAGTCTTAACTCCATCGCACATGGAACACAACACACCTCCGTCCGTGCTTGCTCTTCAGCAAACCTGATTGACGCATCCAGGCCTCCCGTGCCATCCGCGATGTTATGCGTCGCCATGTCGTGGTACGCCTGTGCTATGTAAGGAGTGCGTGCTGCCAGAAGGGAGGGATGTGTCTCACTGTGCGTATCCAGTCTGCGGCGTTGGACCTTCCTGTGGGACCACTGCCACCCGTCGACGCGAAAGAGAAGGTATCACAGGGTTGAATGAAGCTTGCGATGCCAGTGGTTCCTGGTGTTATCTCGTAGAGCAAGGATTCGAGTTCATCGAGCATCGGGGAAGGCCAAAGATATGCATGGGCGGTCGCAAAGTATGTCAAGAGCGCGAGTCGGAGCATTATTTCCTCAGCAGTAAGTACCTGGCTCTTCCCTTTTAAACGAGGCACTTGGAGTGAAGCGGAGCCCGTAAATAGCTCGCTGGGGGGGGATGCGTGACTTAGCGGAAATCAAGGGGTAGCCGAATCAAAAGTTCGTGAATCAACTCCCCAAAACCCTCCATCAGGACCCCGGAAGCAGTGAGACCACCAGCCGGTCCGTGATCCCCGTTGCCAGATGGGGACGGCATCAAGTGACATTGTGTGACCACTGGCATCCGCGTTCAAGTAGTGCTGTTCTCGCTCCAATGCAAAGTGTTGACAGATTTAAACGTGCTAAATGAGTGAAAGAGGCACTCTAGCCTCATTGGTTACCTGTCCTGATTCTTACCCAGCCGTAGAACATGTTTCGACGCCGATAATCACCCTCAGGCCTAATTTTTATGATTTTCAGGCTAGGCATCTCGGTTTTTTTGGTGAAATATTGAAGGGAATGAGGATATAAGTCTGTACACTTCGATTTAGCTGACTCATGGACCGGACAAGTAAACAGAGGAAAGTTCACTCATCGCCCACCCGAAAAAGTCAATAATGGACCCCAGAAACCGATCACGTGCTGGATGGTGCCAATCCGGAATCAAGGTTTCAGTGACCCCTTGATTTGTAGTGAAACTTCGGGCATCGGGCCACCTGTGATCTTGCACGGTCTTTTTTGGCCTTGTCGGGCTTTTGTGGCCGGAGTTACACGGTTACAAGTAAAAGTCTGACAGGCCAGTTTAAGCTGTGATTTGGGAGAGAGAAGCGGAATGAATTTTGGGGACAGGCGGTAGCTCGTGAACCCGAGTTTGAACGTGCGTCTTCTGTAGCCTCCACCACTCACCGCAAATTTTCCCAGAGCGTTGGATAAGTTCACCGCATGGTCGAACCGGCAGTCCATCGGGATACCCACCGGTCGAAAATAGCCGACGATGCTGTAAGTAAATTAGCGGGACCAACGAAAACACGGCTCACTCGGCACATTGCCTGAAAGGCGGCACATGTGCCAACGTCAACTTCGCATGCCATCAGCGGCTCATGTGCCGCCCTTATAATAAAGAGCGGCACATCCGCGGACGGCGCTAGCGTTTGACGGGCCCTGCAAAGGTACTCTTGCGACTTACATGAATGTATTCAAGTAGAGGAGGAGGATATATTGCTGCCGTGATCCCAATCGAGAGAGCGGCGCAGGCGAGTATTTAATTACTGTGGCGGCGCGCGACACACGTCCCTGCAGCGTTAATCTGCGCATCGCAAGCGAGGACGAACACAAAAACGAACACGGATACGCGCACCCCGCTTCCGCTGCTCGTAGGATTTAAATAATCTCAGGCACTCGGGAAAGGGATATTATTGGCGCAGGGGACCCGAGTACGGGCGCGGGTGGGACGGGTATCTTTCGCAAGGACACATCGCACCAAGTAGGATTCGACCGTCCGAACAAGACCAGGAACATCAGCAAAATGTTTCGTGTCTGGCAGGGTCTGGCGGGGTCTGGCGCCATACCCTCCAGACACGCCACATGGCCATAAAGTAGTCTGGCACCAGAACGACCTGCGCGATGCCACAATTTAAACTGGCCGCCAGAAGTGACTTCTGGTATCAGCATTCGTACTTGCCATTACTTCTACTATCGTCGAAATATTGCGAATCGGGCGTTATAAGAGCTAGGGAACAATATTTCATTCTATCTATATTGAATATAGGCGAGCTAATATAGTTTCGTCGGGTGTAATCATTGACACCGATCAGGGAACGGCGATGATGGACCGGAGGATTAGCGTACGAGGAGGGAACAGTATATTAACGAAGGTTAACACACAACAGACAGTGGCACGCACCTGCGATCCGACTACCGATGCATCCTGCAGAGTGTCGCTGCTGGCCGCCGCCTCGCCTGGCGGCCGGTGGGGGCGCGGGGTTGTCGGATGCACCTGCAGCAATTGAAGTCTCTTCCCGGTGTGGGGCGGGCTGAAGCCGAGGATCTTGTCGATCCTGGACACGGTTGTCAGGCGGCGCCGGCGGAGATGAGCTGGAGGACGTACCAGCCGGGCGAATCCAGCCCGAGCTACGAGGGTCGAGGCACGGAGTGCCAATGGGAAGGCAGTTGCAGTATAATAAGCAGTCTGGGCGCGAGAGCGGGGAGGGTTCATACCGCCAAAAAGACAATTACCGCATGTAGCCGTCCTTAAAACGGGCTGGAGTCCAAGGTTGAGGAGATGCAGAAAGTAATCTTGAGACTTGGAGCTCAGGGCTTGAAGGTATTGGGGTAGTGAGAAACTCTCGAGAGGGCTTGAGAGAAACGTGAGGTCGAGGCAAGTAAGGGCGGCCAGCATGGTCAGAAATACGTGCTTGAAGGGATTGATTGAAGGGATGCTTGAAGAGTTGCAGACATCGCCTGAAGGTCTTGAGGCGTTGCTCGAAGGCAAGCCAGGAGGTGGGCGGAGAGAGCGAAGTGGGGGGAAAAGACAAAGTGACGCGGCAACGGCATCAACCAAGCACACCATTTCACGTGATCGATCGGAGTTTCAATTGACTTGACTAAATTCTGACGCTACTGCCAAGTCGCGCACCAGCCTAGGCCTCTCATTAATTGAGACTGGCAACCGAATCCTCGGGACACTCGTTTCCACCCATGGGTATCTCTGTGTTGAATAAAATTCATTGAACTAGTAAGCCACTGGTCAGCCTTTCAACATTGACTCCAGGTACTTACAAAACAGTAAGTGCTCAGGCCCATCTTGCACCACAAGCTATCATCAGGTTATTCGAGCCCCTAGGTTGGTTAGAAATGAAATCCTTGATTTTTCTAGAGCAAAGAAAATCTGGCACACCAAGGAAACTGGCAGTTGTGGCCGCATGGCGCATCTGGAGCACAGCCACAGCCATTCCCCGCCATGCCGCCAGCTGCCACCAGACAGCCATTCACGGAACAATTTCCTGATGAACCCACCTTGAACTGATACAGATACGAAAAAAAAATGAGCGAAGAACAGGGATATCAGCGGAAGACTGCGAACCAGGCCTCAGACTGAAAGACTGAGATCGCACGCGCCAGGTTGCCGGTGCCAATGTTCAGTGGATCCCGGGCAGTGTGAGTAAGCAGGCGGTGGACACGGACGCCGACGCGAACTGTCTATGTATTTATGCGCCTCCGTCGATGGCCGACAAATATCTGTGGATTTCATGTTTTGCATCCTAGGCATAGTATCTACCTACACACATGGAGCTCGGCCGCTGAAAGGACCCCCCGCCCAAATAATTATGTATGGTGCATGCCGCTTAGTCGCCACCTCTCAGTGACAACTCTTACTCGTCACCCAGTTTTTCCACTATTTTATATCCCTCTTGGCAAACAGCTCCTTTTCGCCGGAGCTGCAGATCGCCAAGAGGGATTTTCATTATCAGATTTATTGAGTGAGTTATAAAATTCATGACCCTCGGATTTGGCAGTGCCCTATATAGCCTGACTACCACGCCTTCAAGGCATCTCTGGAAGCTTGCAGTAATCTTCCACTTTCACAATTTTGCCATTGGGACAGTGCAATGGTCAGTTCTGACATCCCGAAGCCCTGTCAAGTCCCTTCAAATTGGGGGTCCGGAAGTTCTCGAGTCGACCCGGAGAAGGGTCAGACTTAAGCCAACTACAGAGGACATGATGTAGGTAAAGAGAAATGTAGAATGAAAATGAGATAAAGTGGAATGGACATAAGGATGGTGGGTGGGAGACTAAAATTCGTATGTGACGAACAAGTTCTATGTAACTGCGAGCACAGTGTGAGAAGCGGGGTCTCAACTGACGCGTGCAGGCAGTTATATATAATGTGAGGATGACATAAAGGGAGGCATACGTGACCGAGACAAAGAGAGTGAGGCAAAGAAAGCGCGTTTCCGCGCCGGTGGACCGATGACGGAGCTTGTTTGTTAACCCTGGGCAAGCCACACACACACTTGCCCAATCCACTTCCCCTTCTCTGCCGCATTCCCCCCGCAGGCCATGACGAACGTGCTCGCGGAGTGGCTCGCGACGCATGAGATCAAGCAAGCGCATATCGCCGGTACGTTCTTCCACTCTGTGCCCGCAGCCCACCTCTCCGTACTTCCTTTTCGCATTATTTCTCTTATTTCCCCATCAGGAAAAAGTGACTTGTCTCGGTTGCACTTGGTAGTGCCAGTAGCTGGAGTAGCAAAAGAGACAAGTCCCCCCTTTGGTAGCAGCTGGTAGCTTTGGCAGATGAGCTCAGTATCATCTCGGCATGTTGCTCCCTACTACAGATTATATTCACTCACCCTTTCTCAGGCTAGCTCTACCTGGGGCGACAACACTATCTGCGAGTGCGGTGCCCCATTGCATGCGCACGCGCACCTCATCCACAAGTAAGTTTATTCTACACCGCTTTCTCCTCTTCTTGATGCACATGCGTAGTGCCTCTGTCCCGCCGGTCCTCCCTCTTGGACCACCTGCTGCACCTCTCCCTCTTGGGTTTTCTCTCCCACTGATCCCAACTTTTCGCGGTCTTCCCGCTGTCATTCAAGGCTCGACAGGGACTCGTCGGCTGGCCAGTATCGCCCGGACTGTGCCGCATGGCGCATTTGTGGCAGCCACAGTCAATCATAGTGGGCCTCGACGCCAGTATCCAGGCGCACTTCAGCCACCTCCGACCATGACTGTTTTGGTCGTCGTTTGGCCCATGGTGGTTCGTCCTTTCATTCCCTCTCTCATCCATGCACCTCCATCTGATTCCTCTGTCAGCTTCCGAGGGGGGACTACGAACCCCCTGGCTATCCCGCGCCGCCGATAAAGCTCAAAAATACCCATGCCAAACGCTATGCTGAGCATTTCAAAAAGCATGGTCTCGTCTTTGATATTAAACTTGCTCAGGAGGGACCTGCCTCCATCCGAGAGTTTGGTCGCGATGTCAAGTCCAGTTTGGAAGCGTCTGACCTCTTCATGGTACCCTCTCCCGAGTCCGGGGCAGATGATAGTGTCGCAGATGATCTCGACAGTCAACCGTGGGTGATTCTTAAGGCTGCCGTTCGCGGTGATGTCTACACTCTTGACGTGCATCCATCAATCAATGACAACACTTTTGGATATGCGGAGTTTTGCAAGCTCAACAAGAAGTTTGCAAACCCACTGCCGAACGACACCAAGCCATGGATCTTTCTTGGTGAGTGCTTTTTATCCCGGGGTCGCTCTCCTGACCTCCTTTCTTCTAGCGCCCCGGTTCGGCCACATTCTAGGACCTGTAGCATCTTTCTCGACACCTGAGGCCCCACTCCATGGTCGGCACCCATGCCTTGGACAGCGCGTGCTCGATGGGCCTCCCTCCGCCATTCCTGCCAGCCGCAGTGATCCTCTTGATATAGAGTGCTATGCGGACTACTGTCCATCGAGCACCCAGGTTTTTCACCTTCTCCTCACCGCTTCATTCTCATTTGTTTATATCCGTTTCAGACTGGCGATATTCTCTCCCGCTTGCCAGCGCCGCCTGGGGATGGAGCACCGCGCCCGTCTACTCCTCCCAATCAATCCCTAGTTCGGCAGCGATCCCCAGCATCCCAGGTATCTCATTCAGTCCTCTTCGTCTAGTTTGCCCTCAGTCATTCATCAAGCTGGTGCAACATCCGTGCGATGAGTGCGCCCAAGGCAGGCAGAGCCAATCAATCCTGACGTTCGTACACGCTCTTCCTTCAATTCTCTTTCGTCAGATTTCAAGCTAGTCTCTGCAGGTTCCTGTTGCGAGTGACGACGATGAGGATGATGATCCGTCACCGCCATTACGCCCGCCCCTCCCACCTCTCTGCATCGGAGAAGATGTTCTCACACCAGCGACTATCACTGAGTGGCGCGACTCCATCAAGCTTGCTGTGCAGCCGCTACCCTCGACCATTAACAATGTTTACATCAAGGGCAAAACTGTGCGCGCTGTCAGTGCCTGCCTCGTCGACCTCCTAGTCTACTCGAAGGCCTTGAAGTCGGATGGTTCCCTTCCATTCAAGATGGCGGATGCAGTGCTGTGTGCTGAGATCATCTCATGCCGTGAGCGCATAACCATCGAGTCCTTCTTCCTTCCCATCCGCATGCCTGATATGTCTGTATCCCTCTTCTGCTCTTTCATATGGACCGCTGACAACTTTCCCAGTGCTTCCAGTCGCCGCAGCTCTACCGGTGATGGCGTTGAGCGCACGGTTATGCGTGAGGCCGCCTTCATCATCGCTCAGCAGCATAACTTCTGGTTACCCACTGTTGCATCTATGAAACTGTTTCGCCCGGCTTTGAGCCAGATGGGTACACCCCTCCCGCTTCGCATCCATACCTTCACTGCGCACGGCACATTTCTCGCTCTCCATTGCTTCCTTTTAGGCCATGGGCCTCTTCCGATCAGTATTTGGGTGGTTCTTGCCTTGATCCTCGGGCAACGCTCGATGATCATCCCCCGGACTAGGGTTAGGATGTCAGAGGACATGGTAGGGCCGTACGCGGCGACGATGCACCGAGGACTGCCTTCCCTCAAGTGAAAACGCGAAAAATCGTGTTTTTTGGGTGTAATGCACCAAGACAGCAGTAGTGCCGGCCGAGGCGGGCGCAGGTCTTGAGCGCGACCAACGACAGGGCTGTGTGGGATGTCAGAGGACATGGTAGGGCCGTATGCGGCAACGACGCACCGAGGACTCCCTTCCCTCAAGTGAAAATACCTGAAAAATCGCATTTTGGGTGTAAAGACAGCAGTGCTGCAGTGGATCTTGTGTGAGAGCATTTATGGAGCCAAGCAGGACTGAGGATGTGTCAAAATGCACAAAATGTGTGGTGGTGGGCCATTGGAAATCCAGTGGACAACTTGTGAAAAAGGGCTCCATAGAAGTGATTTTTAGGTTGGAGAGACCGACTTCTGACCAGTTTCAGAGGTAGGGAGTGGGGCAGGGGTCCAGAACAATTCGGCCACAAATCGACGGTTTCCAGCTTTACGAGTGGCTGTGTGATCGTAAAGTCTGAATCCGTCGACAATGTGTCGCTTAGCATTTGCTTCCGTCTGGACCACCAACTCTGTCCTATTGATAGTTTCACTGTTGATACGACACGCTACTCAAGCCCTAGCTTCTTTACTTTACCCCTTGGCCAAGCTATGGCTGAGCCTCTTGTGAGCCAGTTGCAAACACTGCTCGAGCAGTTGAAAACTCTCGATCTGCAAGAGCCCAGTCCGGAATTGCAGGCCCAGCTCGCCACCCTTGCCTCAGCAGCTGCGAAAACCCAGACTTTGATACCTCAGAAAGCTCTTACCCCTTCGACCTCTGGTAACGACAGCCTATTTATTTCTGTCACAGCTTCGAGCGAATGCTGAGTACTATTTGCAGCGACTAGTACTTCTGAGCGAGCATCATCTCCGGTACTTGGCACTGGGGACAGCTCAGCCCAGTTAAATCCTGGTGCAGACGTGCAATATTCAGCGAAAATCCCCGAGAACCTCCCTGAGGAGCGAAGGAGTCCCTTGCTAGTATCAGGCAGCTCCAACCCCATGCGTGCTCAGTTCACATTTATTCCACTGGACCTTGCTGGGAGTCAGCCATCCGAAACTGGTGTGTTATCCTCATTCCAATGTGATTCTCAATGACAAAAATTGATGATCTTCAGCATTCATAAAACCCCAGCAGGCGAGACAGTTCGGGATGCCTAACAAGGGTGTGGTACCCTTAGAACCGCCGCTGGATAAGTTTATATGGCCTCAGAGTGCCATTTCGAAACTGGGCAAGCCTCTAGTCGAAAAACTTGTTCCAGCACCCCCAGCGCCACCACCGGCCGCAGGTTGCTACCCACAAGCTCCTGAATACGTGCTGAATGCAGTGCTCGACCCCTCATATCGTCGTGGGTATAGATACGCTGCTCCGTCTCGGACATGCAACAGAGATATTGATCATCAGTGTATGCTAAATATCCAAATGCCACCAAATGTAAATCCTGCTCGCTTTGACCTCTGCACACGCTCATTCCGCTGTGACCCAATTCCTGGAATGGTTCGCCTGTCCATGGGGATCCCACTGGTACACCATATAAACGGAGATCCTAAACGCGCTATCACTGCTGTCTGTGGCCATACGCTTACATCACTGATGCAATGCGAAGAAGGGCCAAAAGTCAAAGCGTTAATTCCTCGCTTCATGACTCTCATATGGGGGATAGCAAAAACTGACACCGATCCCGGTGTACCCGGTATCTTTGAGCTGACAGGAATGCATGAGAATCTACGCTCGAAGCCTACAGCAGTTGATTTGAACCAGATGGTCGCTGGTGATGGATCCTACAACCTTGCTTCGACTCATGGCGAAGGTGAAGGACACGGCGCCTTTATGCCTGCTGTTCAAACAAACACACCGCAGGCGACTGTGATTATCAAAGAGGTGCTCCAAATCTTGCATCAGCTATACCGGTTGATTATGCCTCTTTGCATGTCGCGTTTTGAATGGGACATGATGGAGTTTAACGGCATTGAAAACAATGTCATTGCCTTTGGTGGGTTAGACCCGGGCCCAACAAGTTGCCAGCTCAACGCATCATCTGCAGCCAATGTTCTCAACATTAGGCTGCCAGAACCGGATGGTAGCGAAGATCTGCCACCCCCGCTGCTTTACGATGCGGAGGACCCTGTGCCCCCGGAGTCCTCAATCGAGCTCAGTGACCTCCTCGGAGGTATAATGAACCAGATCTTGGCTAAGCATGGCGTCAAGGCAGAATTCAGAAACTGATTTTTGCAGAAATCCATTGGTAAACAGGGTGGCCCTCACGGTGATTTCAAGGACAACCCCGTAGTGCTGACCTTGTTTGTGCTGACATTCCGGGCTGCCCGTGGGAGTGGCTTGGGGGTCTTCCTGTGGATGCGTGGTGCGATTTATATGCGGGAACAGGACGGGACGAGTACATTCTTTTCAACTCATTCAGGGGCCAAGATATTCACACCAGATCGGCCCCAACCTTCATGAAGGAGATCCAAGATGCATGGATTTCCATGGATTGCGCGAATGAGCTCTTTAGAAAAAATTGGCCCCCAGATCCAGTGCGGGTATGTTTTGTATCCAAGCAGGGCTGCAGTCTCGCGTACCACACAAGTTTTGCACTCTCCTTCCCTCCACTTCCTGCATTCGCCACCGCCCAGTGATCGAGACGAGCGCCGAAAGTATTTCTGCAGTGACGGTGATACCATTCTTGGCAGCGCGGATGCTCGTGCCAATCGCCTTGGACGCAAAGGGATTTACGGCCTGAAAAACTTCTTTCACCTATGCAATCTCCGTCTAGAGCTGAGCGTGGATGCACTGCTGGAGAACACTACCTTTGTCGATGAAGAGAATCCAACATGTAATCTTCAGCCTGTTCTTCTCGATGTCGAGAATGATGAACTGTGGGAGAAGATTTGCCTGTACCGCCGATTCTACTTCTGGTACAGGAATTTGATAGGGCAATACTCTCTTGGTCTGACAAAGCAGGCATTCAAACAAAGACAGGCCCTAATTCGGGACTCTGGTATTCCAGTTCCCCAGCCATCCCTGCCAACCGAGCGAAAAATCTTCCCCAGAGCTCGGAAAGAGGCTGGTGGTGCCGGCACATTTCCCTTAATCCAGCGGATAATAAGCCGCCGACAGCAGGGTGCCGAGGTACGTTATTTTCAACCAGTGATCCTTGGTATACCTCTAATGGGCTTCAACTCAGGGAATCTGGACGCTCATCCTCGAAGGGCAGACTTCGGAAGAAGAATTTAAAGAGAAAACAACACATTGGTGAGCTTTGATGTTTTTCGACTGTATTTCTCGATCTCACACTTGTATCGATTATTAGGCTACTCTGGGGTCCAAACTTACAGAAATGCCTTGACTATTTGGCGAAATATGGGACTGGCCCACCCATGCAGCTGGATTCGTCGCCCCTGGTTATCATAGATACTCCATCGACCGATGGTCTTTGCATCTATGACGCTGCTGACCCCAGTGATAAATCAACTGGAGAACCAGATTCAACGCATAGGCCAGCCACTCCAATGGCAACCACGTCTGGCCCTGCTAGTGGTAGCAACAGCCGCTCATCCTCTGACTGGAGAACTACAGTGGCGCTATTATGTTCTGCACGCGCTGGTTTGAGCTCATTTCTGCACCAAATTGTATCAAATAAAATTATGGCACTAAGTATCGGCAATTTCAGAAAGTTTTGGGTGGTTTAAACAACATCTCCCCTGTACAGTTCCCCCACAATAAAATAATTTAGCCCTGTGGGAAAATGCAACTCTGTGGATCCACCTTCTGTGCAAGAATGGTGATGCTAGCCTGAAAGTACATGAAAAAGTGACCCTACTCATATTTTAGTTCACCTGAATCGGTAGGAATTTGGGCTCAGAATGCCAGCCACAAGTTGGTGATTTTGAGCTTTTTTGGCCATTTTTTGTCAAAAATACTGAAAATCACCAACTTGCACGTCCTCATTTAAGCACAAATCCCTATCGACTTGGGTCAGCTAAATTGTGACTAGGGATGCTTTATCAAGTACTTTCATCCCATATACACCATTTTTGGATATAGGACGAAACCACAGAGTAGGTTTTTCAGAAAACACCAAATTATTTTATTATGAGCCATCACACCAGATGTGATATATGTTAAACTGCACAGAACATCTCGAAATCACCCCCAATTAATGGCTACATTTTATTTGAAGTCATTCGGCCCAGAATTGAGGCCAAACCACCGCGTGCAGAACATAATAGTGCCACTGTATATATCCTCACCAGACAGACCCCCCGTCTGGCCATGGAATTCGAGGCCCAAAGCAACCGATGGAGGATCTGGGTTGCATGGTAAGCCAATATGCACGGGCTCGCATATTTGCTCATAGGTGGTCCCAAAGGATGTCTTGGCCAAGACCCATCCGCTCATTCACTTGTGCGGTGTATTTCTTGTTCCGATGCTTTACTGGATCCTAGTCAGCGAAGCTAGACTCCTTGGCACACCCGACAACATTTTCTCCCTTTTGTTTGTGATACTCCAACCCCTTTTACAAGTCCTCCAGATGGCGCCGGTCGCCGGTCGCTGGTTTCTAAACCTGCACTTGATACGCCTCGTCACCAGGCGCCGAGCTTCCGTTCCTCCTGTAAAGGAATATTCTCTGGAGGACGGGAATGCCGAGAATGTGGAGAGGGCCCATACAGTCGTTACTCGGCCTTTCCACTATCCTAGCCCCTGGGCGTATAGGTTGCCTTCAAGTGCAGAACATCGCCCAGCGTAATTTTACTTGTCCGTGATAGAAACTCACTGATGAGGTGTGCAATAAATGGCGGATCTGCCGCAGTCGAGCTGTCAGAAGTACTGACCTAATCCTTTGCCCCTCATTCTCGTCCCGTCGAAGATGAATCTATCAATGGGAATCATCGTTTCAATCCTCGGCGAAGGGTCAAGGAGAGCTAATGCGGCAGGCACAATCGGCCTCGCAGATTGCGATGAGAGTGGTGAATTGCGGGCAGTCGAATCCCCGAGCCTCGCAGGCGGATACTTGGGAAGCGCCGCCAGAGCAGGAAAACTGGACCGTACAGCTCGAGGCGAGCAGGGCTGTGGGTATGTTGATTGTGGCGTGGCATTAGTAGGCAAAAGTGAACAAGCACGCGCACATTAGCCACTGCGGCGGCGATGAACGGGAGGAGGCGACTTATTGTTTGGATACATTTCATTTCGAGTGATACGCAGATGCGGAGTAGGCGATGTTTTATTTGTCTCCACCGACAGACTGTATATTGAAGGCCATAAGACAATGGGGAACACAGGTTTGTCAACGAGGGATGACTGAGGACGGGCCTGGACCGGCGGGTAGCGTTGTGGTGATCGTTATCCCGGCACACGAGTTGAGTCAGATATATATCTCCCGATGTGTGAATATGTTGTGAAGTGGCTCCCACGACACCCCCAACCAGGCTTTTTGGGAATGACTCCTGAAACACGGAGAGCAAGATCTTTGCAGCCTCGGTAGATTAATGTTCAAACCTCGGGTGTCTGATCACATAAATTCGGTAGACCTGACGTGGCATCCGAATGAACTCGGTCCCGGTCGGACCGAATGGTGGTTGACAAGTACAAGGTTGAGAATGGGGATATTTTGAACGTCATTGACACACGGGAAATGCATCAGACGGATGTGCCAAAGACGAAGTATAATCTGATGACCGAGATATCACCAAGCCATTACTGAACGGAGCATTTCCCCCCCACCGATCCTACACGCTCAGACGCAACAAAGGTCGGAGAACCGCGCCACGCAACTTCATCCCAAGGTCAATTCAGCGCCCCTGTTTGAAAAGCAACGGACAGGCTTACCAGCTGCCACAGCAATGGGAATTGTCCGGACCTGTGAACCCAGTGGGGATCAGCAGATGAAGGTCGATGAGGACCAGTGAACAATGATACTAACAGGCTGGCAACTGAGACCAGAACAAGATCAATTAGCTCAACATATTCGCTAAAGGGAGGGAAACACGTACGCCGGGTCCGCCTATTTCACAAGTTCGTGATCAGTCAGTGGTTGTGAATCCAGTATGAGCTGGAGGACTCACAGTCAATACGAGGAGCAAGGGACGGAGTGGAGGCGATTCCCTGTGCCAGGGAAAGGAGGAGGATGCCAGTGGAGATGAGCTTGGATAGCATTCTATGAGAGGAATATTGTCCAGCCCTGGGTGGATCATCGCTGTTTATAATCAGGCGGGCGTTAAAATTCCCCATAAGGCTGCGCACCGAGCACCGATACCAGCTCGCGGATTTTCCTGCAAGAGCGGGAGTACGTAAAGCCTTCCGTGATGCGCAGTATTGTGCTGTCATTCCTATCATTTTGTGCTCTTTCCGCCACGGAATCAGCGTCCTTTTCTCCAGGGAATGCAAGGACACAATAGAGCGCACGTTCCTATAGAGTTATCTTTTACATGACCTATATCAATTTTGCGGGGATTTACTTGTCCCGTTCAGGTCACGGTTCACCAAATTTTCAAAGACAATCAAAAGTTTGTACACTGACGCCAAAACTATAGTGATGATCAATGGCGAACTCAGTGATCCATATGTCGTCACCAGGGGTGTGCGGCAAGGTGATCCCCTCTCCTGCTTATTATTCAATCTGGCTATTGAGCCGCTTGCATGCCTGCTGCGGAAATCCGATATTGAGGGAGTAGTCATTCCCGGAACAAATAAGACTCTAGTGGTATCACTTTTTGCTGACGACACCACAATTTACTTGGAATCCACCGACTCCATGGAGACTCTGTGGAGCATTCTATGCCTCTGGTGTGCTGCATCTACTGCAAAAGTTAATAAGCATAAAACAGTGCTCCTTCCTTTTGGGAGGTCCTCCTATCATCAGAAAGTCATAGGAGAAAGACGAATCAACGATCACTCCCCCCATTGGTGACATCAACACAACTAGTAGAATTGTGCCTGATGATGAGAGCTGCCGCATGCTAGGTGCATGGATCAGAAATAACATCCCTTATACTACACCATGGCCTTCTGTCCTAGAAAAAATTAATACCGATCTCATGCGCTGGCAAGCAACACACCCGACTCTGGAAGGGAAGCGTCACATCATTAGTATGGTAATTGGAGGTTGAACACAGTATCTGACCAGAGTCCAAGGGATGCCAAAGGACATTGAGGACACACTAGTATATTCTCCCCCAAAAATTCATCTTCGTTGCACCCAAGGGCTCCGGGTATCAAGATGTTATTTGAATCTTCTGAGGCTTGTAGGGGCCATACTAGGCTACCCCTTAACCCGCACCCTCCCACCCCGGAATCTTGTTGATACCTATAATGGTTCTTCTGAACGAATCCCTACAAAATGGGTACTTTTTGGCCGCTCCGGAACAACCATTGGCCGGATCTTCTCCCAAAAATTCCTTGTCCTGCACTTTTTCTTAAACGGTAACAGAAATAAGGACCGTGGGAACTATAAGAACGCAGGAGCAGAGGGCCACCCAAGACCCCCTCCATTCTGGATAGGGAGAATTCACTAAGTAAAAGATGCCACAAATAATATATTGTCCATTGTCCAAAGTATGCCGAATATGTAAGTGAGTGGATATCACAGCGTGCGTATTGACCAAGTACTAAAGGCGAGGCGAACGGACACGGGAGCATCGATCCCTCAGGAAGGAGGAGACAAGAAGTCTTTCTCAACGAACTGGTTCTGGTTGGTATTGCCAACGACAAAGGTCCAAACTTGAAGCTGGAAGGCCAGTCCGTTAGCGGAATGAAAACAAAACAAAACCAAAAAATCGAACCTGGTTACCCGCTGTGGTATTTCCGTCCGTGAGGTCAATAACCTGTCGCGGTATCAACGCCAGAATCAAAGTATACGATAAATAAACTCACGAAATTCGTATTAGCCATATTAACAATCTCAACAAACGAGTGGTCCCAAAACTGCACCGCATTGCCGTCGTCGCAGGGCGCCAGCACGAGTTTGGTACCATCAGCGAGGGTGTTACCCGTGGGGGTGATACACAGATTCGACCCGCTCAGGATCATCTGCCCGTTGTTGTTCGGGTCTTGGAACAGCTGGTTGGTGAAGGAAGAGGTGCAGGGCGCGATCGTGATGGGGGCGTTGGCGGAGGCAGAGGCGGCGGTGATGCAGTTCGGGGGAGAGACGGGGCTGGGTGCGGGGAGCTCCATGGCAAACCTGCAAGGACTCAGACGTGAGCACACCAAACAGGAGCGACGGACATAGATGACGTACCAGACTGGAACTGTATATTCAATGGACTTGAACTTTTGGTTGGTGTTGTTCGTGTCGCAGTCCCAGATTTGCTTTGAGATCAATTAGTGCGTGCTCCCTTTTATATCACTTCTTCCTGGGACTTACGACGACATTGCCGTTTGACAGGTTTCCGTCGGTCACGTCGATGCACTAGAGTTTCCTTCGGTAGGTAATATCGTCAAAGAGAGAGCACGAACTTTGTTGTTGCTTCCGCCATTCCACTGGATATTGCTGCCAGACGTGAGGGTGAAAAACTGGGCTGTAGGGAGATGAGGGGGGCGTAGGAAAACATACACGGGCAGGGGAAATGCTTACCAGTGTCCCTGGGTGAACATTGCCAGACTTGTAATTGAGTACCGTCTGCGTCGACCCCGTCGACCACGTCCAGACACTAAAAAAAATTCAAACCATAAGTTGGAGTGAAGAACGATCGTGGGGGAATGGGAAACGGAACACTCACAAAGCCATTGGTCGATATTTGGCCTCTCGCACCAGTGCCCCCTGAAATTGTCCACGAGTTGAGCGATGTAGCGTTGGCACCGCAGGATTCAATAATGACACGGGCGCCATTTGACAGGCTGCTTGCGGTCAGGCACTTGGTAGCTGTTGGTTACATATTGACATCAACGCCGCCCTCCATTCGCAGGGAACTGATTCCTCACCGAAACCCAGCACGCTCTCGAGCTTGATGGACTCGTTTGGGACGCTAAAGACGCTTAAGTATGCCGGACACGCAGTGGGCGCCGAAATCCCACATACATCTGCGCATTGACGGAGAGTGTCAGCAAAAGAGAGGCAGAGACGAGAGGTGCGATGAACATTGTCGAAGGAGCGAGGAGACGCGGCGAAAATCGCTGACAGGTCGCCTGTCTATTTATCTGAATTCTCGTCTGTCAATCGCTAACATGCGAAACTGATGTGAGGTACACGCGGGCCTGCTTGATTGCGAGTCATGCGGAAGGAAAGAAAATAGATGTATTGAGTACTGCCGTGGTTCCGAGTCGGAGTAGTTTGGGGCCTGGTATTGCGGCCTTTTCGGGCCCTGTGCGGCCTTGTATGGCCTATATGGTTTCCCCGCCGTTTTGTGGTGCAAAACGTGGCTGGGTCTTAGTGTTTTCCCGGGTCGGGCTCAAGCCCAAGCCCAGGCCCGACCCGACCCGACCCACCCCTTGGGCCCGGGTCGGGCCCACCATTTTCGCCCGACCCTGAGTCGGGCTTGAGGAAATTTTTGCGGTACGGGCCGGGAGGCGAATGTACAATGTGTGTTCCATCTCCCTTTGACACGTAGGTCAACAATCTTTCACATTGGAAGGCATTTGATGCCGACATCACCTTTTTTAGCTGCGACCCAAGCCCGACCCGACCCTCGGTGGCAGTGCTTCGACCCGACCCAAGCCTGGGCTTTCAAGCCCGACCCGACCCGACACTACCAGTGGGTCTGTGCCACAGCATCTACCCAGCCACCGGACCATAGCCACACATGCAGAGCCACGGTTTGTACCACAAAACGGCGGGGCAACTATATACAAACAGCTTATACATGGTTTAAACAGTTAGCAAAGTTGGACCGTCCGCACAGGGCTTACCAGTGGGAAACCAACGAAATCTTGACCTCTTCAAAGTCCCTGAAGCCGTAGAGATCCCTTTTAATCCTCAAATATTTACCTGTACTGACCATGTATCAACTAGTGGCATTTATTTGCAATTGTTCTTGGGATTAATGGCTTGGGATTGATTCGCCGCGGTGCTTACAGTCCTCGTGCGCACCACTTGGCGCACCACCAATAATCCTATAAACATTGCTCCCCCTTTTATCTTCCCAATTACATGCCTGTTGAGAGAACGGTTGAGACTGCCATTGAACTTGTGGGACCAACCTGTAACTTCAAGTTGTGGTCTCCTTCTGGGGCGCTCTGCCCAGACCAAATTTCTCTGATCATATTCTATACGATGACAGGAAGCACCTTGTGAGAAGATAACTGCACGGTGAGTGGATTCAGGCACTAGTTTTCAAAGCACTCAAAAATTACCATTAAAAACTGCTTTAAACGGTTTTAAACTGTTTACTTACCTTGATTTCCGTTTAATTTGCCGAGCTTCATAAACGAAAATTAAATGGTTGGAGCCTTACGTTCGTTCTGTAAAGTGTTCCGAACCGTCCTCTATCATCTTCCACGCGACCCGCTGCACATGGTCACCCAACACTCCTTGAAACCCTGATCTCTATTTTCCTTGTTTACGTAGTTACTGATCCGTAGTTTATAAAGCCTGGTTGTACGTAGTTAGATCTTCGGTCAATACTATCCTTACGCCAGTCATCTCGTCCCCGACTTCCCGTGTTCCGGAACTAGCCGTCTGCTCTCCGTCACACAAGCCACGGTTTTCGCCGATTTTGAAGCGATGTCAAATCTCATGATCGCCGCACGCAAATAACGGCCGGGATTATCCAAGTGCGGTGCACACGGCACATTCCAAGTGCGGCACACGCTGTTCATGCACGGCACATTGCTCCCATCAGCGGCACACCAAGGGCAAGTTCGGCACACTATCCACGACACGTGTGCCGAACATATTGGGATCATCGGCACATTGGCACATGATTCGGCAGTGGCCGGTACCAACGAAACGAGTTCGCAAAGTCAGAATACCGGCTCGCAGCCAGGATTGTCGACAGAGTTGGACTTCAACAAACATGAATCTGGGTTGGCAAAGGAGTTCAAGAAGTATTCAAATAATCATAAAATGTACAAGGCAGCGAAATAAGTTGTGTATCTAGAGTTGGTGCGCATTTTGCGATCCTGGAAGGTGAATGAGTGACAAAACAAGAAAAAGAATAGATATCAAACCTAGGCGTCGGCGCGCTTGGGCGCTTTACGGGCCCGTGTCGTGTGGATCACGTTGGCCGTGTCGTGAAACTTAAATCAAATGCAACTCGTACCTTTGCAGTCCAGACGAGATCGGCGGCATTCGATAGTCAGACCGGGCTCGAATGTAACCATGCCTTTTGGGTCGCCGGCCCCAGTGTTGCCCTTCCAGGAGTCGTTGTCCTGGGCACACGTTAGACTCGGACATTGAAAAATAAGTCCGCGTACTTTATTTTTTATGAGGGCGTCGACGGAATACAACTTCCCATTATCGTCCGTGATAGCGAACTTGGGATCATCGACATCGATCACAATTGCGGTTCGGGCTTCGGAAATGGGGTAAATGGAAGGTAAACCACCGGAGACGTACTCGACACGGTCCACAGTTAGATTCTTGGTCACCCGGAACTCCCCGACTCGCACCCGGGATGATATCCCTTCATCCAGCCAAACTGTGTCGGATTTCTGGAGGGCGGGTGGCGCGTCGGACTCATCAGAAGACGAGTAACTATCAAGATCTAGGTGCAAAGATTAGATCATGTTCGGGGACATGGACTTCGCGTACCGGTCAGGTACGATGTCTCGCTCAGCATATCGGAGGGGGGCGGGGGGAGGATTCGCGCGGATCTGGAGAATTATTGAATGGGGGAAATCAGGAATGAAAGGACGCTCACCACTGATCTCCTGACCAGACTCCTGACCAGAATCATGGCCGCCACGCTCGGGACACAATCCATTCTCCTCCGAGTCCTACGAGTCCGAATCAGAAAGGATTTCAAACACCTCGCGGTTTCCTTCCTTCAGTATCCGAGTTATGACACTGGGGCAATCAACCGGAGTTATGGCGTCCTCTGAGGCGGAAAAACGCGTCGCGGACGCGTCATCCTCGAGTTTGACGCGTGCCGGGGGGGGATTCAGAGGGTGGGGCATCACGATCTGGGTCGGGGACGCGCTTGAGAAACTGACGAAGCTGCTCCGGATCGATCCAGTCGTTGGTGATGAACAGATGCGCGTTGGACGCGACGTAGGTAGGTAGGTAGATCTGTAGCATGTGAAGGGCCGGTCAAAGAGGTGGGAGAACACGTACCGAGCTTCGAAATGCCGTGATGACGCCCATCGGCAGACTGTCAATCAACTTCTTGTCGGCAGGAGCGTGTCTTGAGGGCATTTTGGCGCGTTTTGGGCGCGTTGCGGCGGGTTTGATGGGTAGCTGGCGGGGGGTAGGTGGTGGTAGAGGAGAGAGAGGCGGGCAAATATTTGGTTCTGTTCTGGCCCACCCGAAAATCAGGTGGGCGGGTTGATGACCATCATCGGCACATTGCCGTTTTGAGAAAAGTGTCGAGCTTGAGCCAAGTGCGGCACATGTGTCGCATCTGGGCGCGGTGTGCCGCACTTGGAGTGTGCCGTGTGCGCCGCAGTTGAATCATCCTCAATAACGGCAGACAGCGATTCTTCGGAAAAAATGTGACTTCCGGGAACCTTTCGTACAGGTTGGTCGTGACCGCATGACTTACGAAAGTTCTTCATACAGAATGGGCCGTGCGACGCGGGACATACTAAGTAATTGAACGAAATCTTGCAGTACATACCGTATCCGTTTGATTTGCTTGGAGACGCAAACGTAAACGAAATGGTTCAACCGTTGGAGCCTTATTTGGAAAGAAGAGGGTTACATACCTTTGTTGTCTCTTGTATGTCAGCCGCCCCTCCTATAGTAGGTCGCCGGTTTGACGGCCGGTGCGCCTTGGGCTTGACGTCATATGGAGGTCGCTCAGGACTCCAGCACAGACATGACATCAAGTGGAGTCCTTTCGTTTATAAACCCCACATCGAAACCGTCCAATACTTACTCTTCCACTCATCTATCCGAAAAATGGCGTTGTTCTACGCGTACGTACCAATCTAAGCTCATAATACATTCACTCACATATGGTGGCATCAGTCAGGGCGTTCCTATAGGATGGGTCGCGATTATGCTCGCGTTGTTGGCATCTATGGGGGGTTTCATATTCGGTGTGCGTTTGGCATGTGTCGGAAAAGTTCCAATCTCATTCTTGGTTCATCTTTCTTCTAGTATGACACAGGCCAGATATCCGACATCCTTCTCATGAACGATTTTTTGCTACGCTTCGCCAAGTGCACGTCCCTAGGCGACGTGTCCACATGCGCCTTCTCCAATGTCCGCGCTGGCTTAATCGTCGCTCTCCTCAGCATCGGAACGTTATTCGGGGCATTGATGGGAGCACCGTAGGTGTTTCCAAGTCATTTCCTCATCTAACTTGCTGAACAAGGGCACAGAACGGCTGATTTCCTTGGTAGGAGGTATGCAATGACGGTTGAATGCGGTGTTTTTATCATTGGCGTTCTCGTCCAAATCCTCGCTTTTAAATCCTGGGTGCAATACGCCCTGGGCCGACTTATCAGTGGATTTGCCGTTGGCGCACTTAGTGCAGCAGTGCCCATGGTAAGATGCTAAATCACCGTTATCTTCGTATTCTATTCTAACCGTTGATTCTCAGTATCAAGCAGAAACTGCACCGCATCAAATTCGTGGTACCCTTACCGCTACCTATCAGCTGTTTATCACATTCGGCATCCTTGTTGCTTGTCAGTTACCTCCTCATACCTCTTCCCCACAATTCTAATCGCAGTGCAAAGACTGCATTTCCATTGGTGCTCGTGGCATTGCAGGACCCGGCTCCTGGCGAACGGTTGTCGCCATCGGCATCCTCTGGCCACTCATACTTGGAATCGGTATCCTTACGATGCCCGAATCACCCAGGTCAGCGTACAAGTCCCTTGTACAGCCACTCGCTCATACTCGTCTATAGATGGCTAGCAAAGCAACACCGATTAGAGGAAGCCGAACACTCCCTCGCTCGTGTTCGCGGTTTATCAAAGGAAACTGGCAAGACGCATGCCATCATTCAGCGTGAGCTGGAGGAAATCCGCTTGGCTGTCGAGCGCGAGGAAAGGATAAAAGGGGGATGGATAGATTGTTTCAAGCCTGCCAACAAAACACTCTATCGGACTTTGCTAGGTTGGTTCTTTGAATTTGCGGCTGTGGCACAGATATTCACTTTCTCAAAGGAATGACGTTGCAGATGTTCCAACAGCTCACGGGAGCAAATTACTTCTTCTATTATGGCGCAACTATCTTCAAATCCGTCGGTATCTCAGACTCCTTTATCACTCAGATTATCTTGGGAGCTGTCAATTTCCTATGCACATTCCTCGGATTGTACATCATGGAAAGGGTACGAAATCGAGCGTATAACGTTAAACGTCCGCGACTCATGGATCATCCGTTCTCTGTAGTTTGGTCGGCGAATGCCACTTATCTTTGGCGGCATCTGGCAATCCATCTGGCTCTTCGTCTTCGCCGCTGTGGGTACCGCCAAGGACCCGTTGTCTAACAAAGGGAGTGGATATCGTACGTGTTCACCTATCATTTACATAAACGCCATCCCTGAACTTGAATACGCTTTTGGCTAGTCATGATTGTCAGCGCATGCTTGTTTATCCTTGGCTACGCCTCCACCTGGGCTCCGGGTGTCTGGATCCTCATTGGAGAAACGTTCGTAGCACCGACTTGGAATGACTCGTCTGCCTTCGTGAACTAACCTTCCGCATCTAGCTTCCCGACCCGCACGCGTGCGAAACAAGCAGCCCTATCAACTTCGTCCAACTGGCTTTGGAACTTCCTCTTGGCATTCTTCACCCCATTCATCAACACCGCCATCTCATATCGGTACGGATTTGTGTTCGCAGCATGCAACCTCGCGGGCGCAGCGATTGTCTATTTTTTCTTGTATGAATCTTCGGATCTCACTCTGGAGACGGTAGACATTGTGAGTAGGAATCTATCTTCTTGTCGTCCATGACCCAACTCCAGCTGTTAGATGTATAATGACCCAGCGTGCAAACCGTCGACATCCCGTCAATGGGCACCACCGGGTTACTCAAGCCGGGAGGAAGTAGCGCGAGAGATACAAAAACAGGACGAGCGCAAGTTGGAAGAGGCTGAGGAGATGGCTGGAGGAAGTGACGAAACACATTTGGATGACCAAGATGGTCTGAGGAATAAGGCAACGAAAGCCTAACTTCTCTTTGCGAACGAAGTTTTCTTACTGTAATGTACTTGTATCTAATACTAATAATTCATTGATTGTCCTTTTTTTTCTTTTTCTTGTGGTGGTACATTAGCCGGTAGCAATTATTATCAGAGACTGGCTATCCGGCCACCTTAGCATTGTTGGGCCCAGGGCAAGAGAGATAGTTGAGTAGATATGAAGGTATGCATCCTAGAAATGAGGTGACATATTTTGGCTGAATTTACATGGTGATTTCATCGCTCGTTGAATTTATTTTCGGCGGTACCCCCAAAATGGCAATATAAGGCCTAGGCGGCCACCTGGATAAATGGTGAGTTCGCCCTCGTACTGTTCACCCCAGTGTATCCATAACAGTTTAAGGGATACAAATACATGGTTCCATGCACTCAGACAGTACATCTGAGGCATATGGCTACCAGTACTAGGTCCATTCCAACCCGGGCAAGGTGGCCGAATGTCCTTTGTGGACCAAATGGCAGCCCCTGTAGCATACAGAGTGCATTTTCGCCTCAGATTAAAGTCCAGATGACTCTACAAGAAGTATTTGAACATATCTAATTGCATGTCATGTCCCCCACATACCGCAATCCCTCCCAAAAAGTTCATCTCGACGCGCAACCCAAATCTGATGATTTTGGGTGGCGATCCACCGCTATCGAGAACCCGTGCAGTGAAGGTCCCATAAACCTGGGACAACATAAAGGGAGGTGTCTTAAATCCATGAACCTAATTCCAGGTCCGGAGAAAACATGACGGCTTCGCTATAGAGGTGGCCGGATTGTGACGCTCAGAATCAGCTAGAGGTCTTCATGAAGGGTCGTGGAGGCAAGAGAGAACTAATTTCGCAGATGACATATGATAGTGTTCTTCCCCCAAATCAAGGAATCAGAACCAGGCCGGAACCTTGAAATTCGGCGAAGAATTGGTGGAGCAACAAGGAAGAAATGTTTTGTACCACAGAACGGAGCAGCAAATTGGTAGAGTGTTGGGTTACTTTGGATCCATGCATGGACGCCCACTGAACTTTCTTTCCTCCCCGGGCCCCAGAATAAGAGTGTTGCCGGGGACGCGCACTACGATATCAGCGAAGAGGTCGGCGGCACTTCATCGACCAGGTACGCTGTTATGTTCAGCGGTATCTAGTTCTCAATTCACTCCAATGACAAAGCATCTGGAGCCGCAAATGCCAAATCCTCGACGAATTCGTGTGCCCGGCGCCACAGTTTTATATTGATTCCTTTCAATTTTTTTTTTGAGGGGCACCCCCAGCCTGGTGGCAAAATAGTTAATTCTCCGCTCCCATCAAACGTCGAGAGGCCAATGGCGCCGATTTCTAGGATTATATACCTAGGTCCCGTTTCGCGGGGCTGCACACACTAGGATGAGGAGGGCGCGGAGAAGGACCTCGTGGATGCGCTCGCGATCGTCCCCGACGACGTCGCCATCGCAGGGGCAGCTTGCGGGCATCCGGAAGCGCAAAAAGGAGAAGCGAGAGATGGAGAAGAAGCAATTCAAGAAGATGTTTGCTTAGAGCGGACATATGGCTGTAATAGTGTAACATTATTATTTTGTGCACCACCCAAGCACCACCTGGTGTTTTTTTGGTTACAGCCAGTTGCGGAACTTAGGGCGCGGCCCATTTTATTTATTTATTTAGATCCAAAAACTAAGTCGATCAGATCAGTATATTTAATGCTAGAGCTGATAGGAGAAGATGCCTCAAAATTTGCCGAAAAAGGCAATTCCCACGCTGCTAACATATTTTCGAATGTCACTCCCTCCGGAATCGCAAGGCAAATCTATTGATCATAGTTTCAGGGGAATCGGTGAAGAACTGAGCTCAGTAGAGCTGAAATATCCGAAACATCTATATATAAAAAATGGGCCGCGCCCTAAGTTCCGCAACTGGCTGTAAAATTGACACCACCTGCCGACATTTTCATCTTTATACACAGGTTCACATACCCACAGTACAATTGACACACCCTTGTCATTTGGAAAAGGAACACAGGTAGTGACATGGCAAAGAAATGTACACAGCTGAAGGTTCTTGCCGGAAATTAGCACAGCATGCTGGAGAGGAAATATACACACCTTCAAACCTGGTATAAAATTCACGGCTGGTTCCACTTATCTAGGTGTTTCTGCTAGCCAAAAAATATGCCTACCCCTGGTTCCTTCCAAAATAAAAACACTGGGTTGTATATTTTACCTGGCATTATTCTTATGTCAGGATCAGTGCGGTGACCGGCCATCAGAGCACCATCAGTGCATTTGATCCTCAGACCCGTACAGTACTACATGTTTGTCTTCGGTAGACTCGTTGTTCATGTTGTGGACCACGCGAGTATAATAAACCCCCCCCCCCGGAGCTGCACTGCGGCAGCCCATTTGCATCTTGCAACGATGCAGGGCATAAGGAGGTGAAGCATGGCCGCAATGACAGATTTTATTCATGTTTTAAGCCCCAAAGTACATGCCCCGTGCCCGATGTACACATTTATTGTGCAGTATTTTTTCTGCATTTATATGTGGGTCATCTATTAGTATGAAGTCCTTCAGTCATTGACTCGCACGGAATGGGATGGCGTGCAGTGCCACCAATAAGCCATTGACACTACATTTCGCCTGAGACCCTTGGGAAGCTAACCCTAGGTCAGATAAGATGGCTCAACTTATCAGGACCCATTGAGAGGCAGGGCCGGACACTTACACCACCTCTAGTGGCAATGATCAAAACCACTAGCATTCGGCCGGCGATCAGTCATCATTTGATCCTAATGCGCACTTCGCTCCTGGGGCTCAAACTGAACTACTGAACTTACCAGTGGCAAATCCATGCAAGGGTTGAACCAGTGTACTTTTCCGAGGTGTGACCCAAGCAGTGAATCTTTTTGAAATCAAAAGGTGTGTAAGAACTTGTACTGGTGAGAGTGGTGTTAAAGAAAATAAAATAAAAGCAACAACCAGAGGAGTTTGTTCAAAAACCAACCTGTGCATTTTTTCTTACATATTTCCACCTGTGGAAAATTTTCTATGTGTGTGTTTTGATGTATGAAGCGGGGGTGTAACTCTCAGGAACGGCTGTGTAGATATTGGAAACAGGTGTGTAAATTTTCGAGAAATTTGGGACAATAATGTTACAGTATTACCCCCATACGGACGGACAAGAGAAATAAATTTTGTAGCACCCATCTTTGTAGACGCTGTAGTATCTGGAGAAGCTGTTTTCGTTAGTCTTCAGTTCTGTCACCAAGGCATAATGAATAGTGATTTGTTTTTTGTAGGTGTTTATCGTTCAGTAGTATCGCACCGTCCACAGTCCAGAAATCACTCATCCCTCTGCCTACCCCTCCCAGCAGTACCGCGCAAAGCATGTCGTGCACACTCCGCTACGAGCCACGTTCTCCCGCGCACGCGCCCGATCCACCACCGCACATGCCAAACACGCGCCCCACTCCTCATCTTCCAGTGCGCCGCCCACGACCGCGCCCTGCGTCGCGACATCGAACGTCTGCTTCAGCATCCCCTGCATCTCGTCATCCGTGAAGGTCGACTGGCCCAGGGACGTGTTGGTCAGCGGCGGCGAGCCGTCGCGTGGGGGCGCGCCGTTGGCGATGTATACCAGCAGCGGACCTGGTGCTTTGGATGAGGACGAGGACGAGGACGGCGTGCAGCCGAAGAATGTCGGGCGCGAGGTGAGGTTCTCGGCGGCAAAGCCGGCGAGGGAGGTCGGCACGGCGGGGAAGGCTGCCAGGCCGTGGGGAAAGATTTGCATGCGCTCTTGGCTACATGGAAGATATATATATGAGATGGATGAGATGATCAAGAGCGCAACGATGGTCCTACGTAGCGATCAGCGACCCACCCAAAGCGAAGTTGTCCGGGTTCTCAGAAAGCTGCTCACGGTGCATCAGCAGACATCCTTGTGCGCATGCAAGGAGAAGGGATACGCACCGCGTCGATCGCGACGATGACGTCGATATTGCGGTCCTTCACGAGCATGGGCTGCAGCGGCGTAACCTGCGCGTCTTCGCCGCCATCGACCAGCGCCAGGATCATCTCGCCTGAATCCGCGAAGGTCTCTGGCGCGACACCGTGGAATGGGTTCGGATAGTTACTCGTGTCGAGGCGGAGCGCAGGCGATTGGGGGTACGTCTCGTTTACGAGGATGGAGAAGTTGGCAGTGCTTTGAGCTAGAGTGGCATTGTGCTCGTTCCACAGATTCGAAGAGGTGCCGGAGATGAACATCGCCTCGTCGAAGCCCGTTACACACAGAGAATGATTCGTCGTGCCGAGGTGCTTCAGAGGCGTGTGAGCGGCGAGAACGTCGTCGTAGCATCCCATTTCGACTGCGGCTCGCATGAGGAAAGGGTGAGCCCGGAGGGGATGGAACGTACAGAGATTGAACTCAAACATGGGGGTGTTGAGTGGGATGATACCATTGCCGCCAGGGAAAATCGTCCCGTTGATGTGCTTGGAGGCAAGATTCGCGACAATGACTGGGAATGGGTGTTCGTGCGACGCGAATGCTGGGCTGTGCGAATGTCAGTCCGCTGTGAAGCTCTGCCAGCGAAGAAGAACAGACAGATTGACAAAATCAGAGAAGAGGATCCCAGCGCCATGCGAGGTGTTTGCGAACAAGGTCGCCAGCGTTGTGCCGTTGGTGAAGTGACGAGCGAGTGCCCGCCCCCAGGCGTCACCGACGGAAACGGGGAAGTGCTTCGCCTTCACCGCAAATTCCTGTAAAACCTCTTGGGCAAATATCGCTTGTTCCGCAGGGTCGCTAGACACCGTCCATAAAGAGAAGGAGGGTATCCAGCCAGCAAAGTCTTTCGTCTTCCCGTCACCGAATATGAGGTGTTGGATGGTGGGGAGGTTTGCTTGTGCGAGGGAGGTGAGCAGCCATGACCCTCCACTGAGGCCTGCGAGGTGAGTCGCGGCCTGGGAAGATGTGGAAGGTGAGTCGGGGAAAGGGCGTGGTTAAGCAGTGGAGCTACCTGTAGCAAGCCACCTGTCCCTTTTTGCACAGACGACACATTCCGTGCATCCAACGCGTTCAGAACTCCAGCACCAAAGAGGGCAGCTGCAAAATAGCTCAGCAAAATAAGCCAGAAAGCCGTTGACCTGTCCACGCACCGCGATAACCCCCTCCGCTCGTCGAGATTCCGACAGTAGGGAGTTGCGTCTTGGATTCCAGGATCTGCTCCACATACTTTGGCAACTGCACTCCAGTCCCCTTGACACTCTGGAGATACGTCTTGAACGCGCCTGGGAGGACATTTTCGCGCTTTTGCGCGATATACCGGGCCTCCGACTCGCTGATGGTCTGCCCACGACGTACAAGCTGAAAGTCGGCGGGGCAGCGTTGCAGAGTGGGACCAGATGATGCGCGGGCCAGCCCCAAAAGGACCAGGAGAACGAGGGCTGCTACGGAACTGAACATGGTGACGCTCTCAGCGGGAATGAATCCTTTTGCTTTAAGGAGGGGAGAGCGTGGCGTCAGCTTTACCCCGCATGGGTCAGACATCGAGGTGAGAGATCATGCGGCCCGCCGTCGGGACCGTGTACGGCATGGACGATCGAATCTCGTGGAGAATATGAAGACGCCACAGAAGCAGTCACAATACACGGCAACCGAACTGCGCTAGGTTTTTTTGACTCGAGATTGAACAGGGAAATGGCGCGAAAGCAGCTTGCAGTGTATGCAGCTTGTTCCTTCTTCAAAGCGAAGTGACAGCGGTTGAGTCGTGCTCTGTTTGCCACGTATTTATATCCGGAACAAGCGGTGGACACGGTCCGCCTTTCCAACCTGTGAAAGCGGTTGTTAAAATGTAGTTGAGGTCATCAGTGACAAACTCCCTTGCCTCGGGGTTGACAGTCTATTCCCTACCGTTGCGCGAATTTCTTCGCCTGCTTGTTATACTCAACTACAGTATCTCGAGATTACTAGACGGCACGGCACTCTTTCGAACATTTACTTCTTTGGTCGAATCACTAACAGTACACCCTCCAAAAACACTTCTCGAGTTTCTGGCCGCCTTCGCACACGTCTTAGCTTCAGGCCACATTTTGGTTGTCCTTCCAGAGTATTAAAAATATTCACAAAAATGGTGGAGTAAATACCTTTCTGAATATCTTTGCCCCAGAATTCATTTCGGCAGAGTTCCTGGTCGCTGAACCGGCACCGGTTTCCCAGAGCTAGGTACAGTCGGTTTTGCATGGGTCGGTGGACCAGTGACTCCTTGATTGCCGAGTACGTGCTGGGTTATCATACTCTTGACTGGCTTCGACGTACCGCCGATTGTGGCGCAGCAGATCGTCTTTCTGGCGCCTGAGCGTTTTGGCGCCTGTTTTTATAGCGCCGTCTCACCGCCTTCCACACTACTTCACGGTAACGGCCTCTGGGAGAACCCTGAGTCAGTCGGAGTCGTTCTTCAGAATATCGTGCTATTTGGGTCCCAGTGCCAGCCACCCTTGACAGTGGAAGGAACATCACGAGGAGGTATTCTCGCATGCGCAAGAAAATCATCCAATCAAAGCGAGTTCAACATGATCATGAGGTACCTTACTCATCTTGCATTCAAGCTGCCATTGGACATTGCCGTATTCGCGGTCCGCTGTAAGCATCGGAGGAGCGAAATTGTGCTCCTTTTGGGAAATTCAGGGCAAGGGTTTGCGCAGAGGATGGTATAGGGTCTATTACCTAGGAAAATGGGGTGCACAGGGTAGGAGAGTACCTCACAAAAAATGAAAATATTGAATCACGTGTTTATATACGTCGCATAGGCGTGTAACGATGGTTGGTTTGGAGGATGGAATAAACTAGGTGGCGGCGAAGGTGCTGAAGGTGCAGACACTGGCTCCAAGTCAGTCCAATCAGGCGCGTTCGCGTCTGCATCCAGCAGCCCCATCACAGGAACGGTAGTAGGTACTGCGTCCCGAGCGCTGGGGCCAGCTCCCGGCCCAAGAGAGCGTCGAGATGCTGTACTACTTCTTTCGGACTCGGACTTTCCAGTGTCCTAGCCGCTGGATGGTCTGTTTCTCGCGCTTATCACAGGTCCTCAGAGGGTTCTTGGGGTGTGTGTCCAGGCCGACGTGTTCAGCGGATTGGTTAGCGCATACGGAACGTTTGTAGCCGGAGGAAGGGAAGGAAGGTCACGAGATTCTGCCCAATTTGGAATAATTGATTCAATGACTAAGAGAAGCACAAACCCTTCACGAAAGCCTACCTTGAGCATACCCCTCTTAAGTTAGGTGGGTTTTACCCATACACTTTAACGCCCCTAACAGGCCCTTTACATAAGTGGCACGTAGGTCCCTGCGGTGAACTTGGCATTGCTTCATCCAGTTAGTAATCGCAAACGATATACCGCGTCGCTTACGGTGCTACCCCAGCTCGCTACCTCTTCGGCGTACGTTGCTCCGCGCGTACAGCACATCTCAGTGCCACGAGCTGTGCGGTCGAGCGACGGGCCGAGCAGCTGCTTCAAGACGGCGGCGAGAGGAGGAGGGTGGGCGTCGATAGTGGTGAGGAGACAAGAGGCGTTGCCAGCGCAGCGATCAGCCCTGATGTCGTACGTAGACCGACACCGCCAAACAAGCGCGTCGCGTAGACCGGGCTCGACGCGATGTACATATTGATGGACATCTGGGACGCCCATCGTGTCACATACACGTTGATCATTGCGCAGGGCTGCCCGCGCTAGCGCTGATACGCGACAGGGCTTGACTATGCCTAATTCTGTCAACGCCTAGTAGTATCGGAAGTTGAACCGATTACCCAGACTTTGGTGCAAAAACTATCTGCTCCATGGGGATTATTCCGTTATTCCCCTGCTTTTGTCCATGGATCGATACTCTTCCGAGACACGGTCGTAGGTTCTCGGGGCGCACCCTACCTACCATTCATCAACTCCACCGGAAATAATTCAGCCCCTGGGCCAGGAAAACCGCCGGGGCACATGTAATTTACCCAAACCTCCCGTTCGGTAAACATCTGAAACACCTCCGTCCCGTCGCGCGGCCGCCAACGGAGTAATCCCCGAATAATAATAATCGAGGGTTCCCTCCGTGTGTCACCGGCTTTGTGCCGGGTCTGGTATCTCTGCCGAATGACACGACAGCCGCACTTCTCGCAAAAAACTGTCAGGTGGTCGGTTCTCTTCTATTATGCATGTCATCATTAAACCAATCTACCCCATCCTCCCATAACTTGATTCGAGATGGCTCATCTGTTCAATACGGTGCTAGATGGCTCTATTTGGTTTCCCGTCAATTTCACTAGGCTTTAAACCTCTCTGTCCGTATCCGTTTCATCGATCGATTTGATACGCAATGGCACCTGCAGGCTTGAGACTTCGTACGTTTTGCATGCGTTCCTCAGGAAGCAAGACTCAAGCTGACGGATCTCAACCCAACTACAGCCAAAGACGCGCCCCGCACCTTCGGGATAGTACTCTATACCCAGTTCGAGGTCCTCGACGTATTCGGGCCCGTGGAAGCACTTAACCAGATCTCCCGCAACCTCGCCGACAATGAAACCCCAATGAAATGCATCACCTTCGGCCCCTCAACCAACCCGATCCGCAGCGGTCCCTCCGAAAGCATGGGCAGCTTGTTTAGCCAGTCCTTCGTAGCAGACACGACCTTCGACGACGAGGAAAAGTTGTCGGAAGTAGACGTGCTCATCGTGCCGGGTGGTTTAGGACCTCCCGACTCTGAACGACAAGCCGTCATCGACTTTGTGCAGAAGTTCTACAATTCCCACGTCAAGGACCATCAGAACAAATACCTCTTCACCGTCTGCACAGGGAGCAATCTCGCGGCTTTTCGATCAAGCAAGGACACGCAAGTCCCGTCCGCGCTCGAGGGTTTAGCCGCGACCACCAACAAGTCCGCGTGGAACTACTTTTTCGTCGAAAAGAAGTGGCACAAGGCGACGTACTGGGTCGCGAACGGGCGCTGGGTGCCGCAAGGCAACGTGTGGACGACGAGTGGGGTGAGCGCAGGCACAGACGGCATGATTGCGTGGATTGCGCAGGTGTACGGTGAGGACAAGGCGCAGTTTGCCTGCAATACCATGGAGTACAATCGGCAGGCGAACCCCGATCTTGATCCTTTTGCTGCGGTGTACGGAGCGCAGAATGTGCCGGCTACAGAGGCGGATATTGAGTGGATTATCAAGACCTGACGATCCTTGGCTTAGAGAAGTTTTCGTGGGAGTTGATTGAAGTCGCTCGGCAGATTTAGTAGGCTGTCATGTTTGCATTCCTGTTGTGAAGCACGTACGATACACTACTTGCCAATCTGAAGTCTGGATCGTTCGAGTAGTATCCTTCTTGGTCACTGCGTCAGTCCTCCACAATAATGTTACACCGAATTTCTATTCCGGACTCCTTCATACACAATACCAGCTTTGGGTTGGATCTCGAGACTTTTACCCATGACCAAATCACACAAAATCCTCAACCTGAGTGGGATTTCTTACTAAATTCTTTATGTAACAGCCCCTGCTGCAATCACTCCTCATCCCGCCTTTGATCAGGAGTGGGCTGCACCCACTCCGCCGGAGCAATTACGGCTGCTACCTGCACCTCCCATGTCCTCGCCCATCATGTCATATAGTGATCTCCAAAAAATATGCATCGTAAGGACTCCTACATATGTGAAGTAGCTAGCAGATCGCGCCAGTCCGTGCTTGAATTGGCGGGCTGTAAGTGAAAGCTGTCGGAAATAAAATGAGACACCCGGTCTATGCTTCCCGTCCCGTGAAGGAGAGCTACGGAATGTCATGGTGTGTGGCTCGCTCACGGATGCACGTCTCCTCACCACGAGCTAAATCCTCCTTTCCAAACCCTGATTGACCCTTCACTCGCCGTATGCATGCCCACGCTCACGTCACACAGGCCATCATAATCAAACGTCCAGTCTTCTCTGATGGGCATATCGTCAGCAAGCCTAGATTTACTTACCAGAATGCACCCTCATCCAGTGCAATCAAGCACGAAATCCAGCTATCCGTGTGCGCTTCCTGTTAGCCAGAATGTATATTTATGGGTGTGTGGCGGCCGGTACTTTTCTACATTTGGCTGACTTTTCTGAACCCAGATTCACTTCCCGCCCTACCCGCTTATCTCTGCCAGCACACGGTCGCTGGCGTGCTTTCTTCCAGGACCAATCTCTGCCGCGCCTCGTGATCGGGGCCTCCCTCGATGCCCACGCATGCTGCGTGCGATGCTGAACAGTCCAATGGCTCTTCTTCAGAGGTACGTACTCATCCATCTTGTATCGATAGACCCATTTCTAAATTTTCTTCACCCCTGCCCAGGTAGATGGTCCTCGAGAATCTTCCCGCGGTGCGCCCACGCTCGGTGTTTCGTGCTCCGTGCTGGTAGCTCTATGGGTTAAGCGAGTGAGTACATGTCTGTTTCATATCCTGACCAACTTTCAACGCTCCCCTTTAGTCTATCTGCGCTGTCCGCTTCTCTTCAAGTCATTCCGCTCGTCTTCATTCGTAAGTTCCTGTCCATTATTCCTAGTCACTTCTTCGGGTCATATATGCGGATGCTCAACCTGTTGAGGGCCGGAAGGAGTCGCCTGTATACACTAGATAACCTGTTGTAGATAGCTCTATTGAATTCAACGGGTTTTACATTTTCTTCCATGATATGACCATCTGGGGACCCCAAATGGCAGCACAAAGTTCAGGTAATTTGGAGGTAAATTAGAGGCAAGTTATTTTGAACGTTACTAGGAGGGTAATCAAACCAAGGGAGGATATTCACTCCAATTAGGTCGAAGTTTGGGGCAATCCTGGGGAATTGCCAAAGGAGGTCTTTCCTGATGGAGGTAGCTTGCACAACTCACTTCAGGGTCTAGCAAGCTCATTAGATGGACATAGCATCTTGTCACACTCAAGTCAAATCATGACTTGTAAAACTTTGTATGCGACAGGAAGACAGAAAGGCGGCAATTTAAACACAATCTGAGCGTCTCTGAGAATATCCTTGGCCGCAGTACGAGCGAGACGAAAGAGTTTCTCGACCATTATCAAGGTTCAGAAGGTGTCCGCATGGGGATGGTATCGCGACTGCCGGTGTGGAAGTGCGACTCGCTGCGCTCGTCGCCTTCGCGTCACGCGTCAGTTGCACGCGTCAACCAAATCAATCAATACAGCGCGTCCATTTTCCATTTTATTTGTCCATCATGTCCATCTTGCTGATTTTCCTCTTGAGCATATTTCGTTCACTCTCCTCACCTCTCAGTTCATTCGCAGCTGCACGCCCAAGCTCCGTCGCTTTGCACTGCCAAGTTGCACAATTCCTATTTTGTTGGACATCATGCACTTCGGCGCTCATACACGGCCAGGTTTGACATTATACTACTTACAGCATTTTATTATTCTTTCCCTACATCCTCTCCACCTCGGTTCCTCTATATCACGCACCTCGTAACAATCCCAACGCAAATGTTAGCTTCAACGCCGTTGCTCCCTCGGATCACGCCGGGGATCGATTTCGGAGTGGCTTGGGCACCCACATCTGGCGCTGAGCGGGGCATCGTATATCTCCCTATCCGTCTTGGCATGTCTCCTGGTGTTCGATGAGCTGAGAAGCTGGCTTCGCTGAAGGATTTACAATGGCCACTTTACATATGTTTCTCTGTTTCACATATTTCCCACATGTCGCTTGCGGGCTCCGGTGTCCCACGAGAACGGGAGCAGCTGTCCCTTTATGTAATATTCTACACCCTTCCATCGTACCACCACCATCCTAATACACCCACTTCGACTCTGAACTCCTGCGCACACCGAGTTTCACAACACATTGAGCTAAGTTTTTCCTTAATCTTTCTATTCTGACAGTTCTACTTGTAGAGCCTTTCTCGTGCTTGCACGAGGGAGACATTGGCTCTACGGCTCGGCACTATGCTGGCACGACATTGACACGGCCTCGGTCCCCGTGTGGATCAACCTTTCCTTCTTCACCGGAAAAGCTTTCAACGGCGGCGGCCGAGCCTGAATGATATAATCAATTTCCGAGTTCTCTGTGGCGACAAATGACTTACCAGCAACGGTCAGAATGGCGCGGGCAAGGCTGCCCACTCAGGAAAATCTACACGATGCTTCGTGCCATTGTATTGAGCGAGTTTCAGCAATACAGAAAATTTATCTCGGTATTAGTACTGCGGGAGGGATCAAGCAACTGCAACACACTCACACTCAGACTCCTCGGCGAGCAAGCAGTGAGATGCAACACTGTCGATGAGATCCCTCCAGTCTAGAGCGCGCGACAATGAATTACAGCACTGTCAGCTATTTAAATGCACGTGAATCCCGCGCGCCATCCAAGTTCAAGTAGGTGATAGCTCTCCCTCTGCATTTATTTGATTCTGAACGAATAGAATGGCATGCAGAGTTAAACCCGTTGCAAGCTCATTATGTAAATTACAGCGGCCTTACCGACTTCATAACTTAGCCAGCCACGGAAAGTAAACGATGGGGCTGGACTGATAGCTTGTGACATTTGGGGAATATTTGCCCTGTATCTCGTAGTTTATGCGTACTCACATTGGGTTTCCTCCACTTTCGCCCTCCTCGCTGTGAGACCCATTGGCTCATCTCTGGTCCTGACGTCCTAGCGCGGCTTCCATCCAACGCGCATGTTGAAAACCAGGTCCAAAATTAAGATATATTCCTCTGGCCCTAGATTACCCACAAAGACAATTATTCTTCAAAATCTTGCCGCTCTTCCCTGCTCATAGTCAAAAAAATCTCCACTCGTTCAACTCGAACACTCTCCAAACTGATTCAGCGACATCCCCATTCCCCGCGTGATCTTCACACCGCCCACCTCCGCGCCAATGGTGTACGACTCGAACGTACTCGAAACATCAGCGCTCCATATCGCGTACGCCTTGCTGGGATCCACGGGCTTTGGCGTCATGTCGATCTCGACGATAATGGGGCGGCTCGTGCTATCGCGCGACGTCTGCTCGAGGTATACGCGCGCCAGAGCCACGTCTTTTCGCACCTGTGCCGCGCCGAGTGTGGGTCAGCGGGTTCCACGATCAACGACGGAAGAGACAGCGCAGGCTTACCGCAATGTCGAACGTCCCCTTACCCCCCGCCGGCGCAGAGCACGAGCTGCTCGCAAACATCAAATCATCCTCTACCGCGAAGCCCTTCCCTTGCTGGTCCTCCAGCTTCCCGTCCACGACGAAGCGAATGCTCGAGACGCCAGAGGACGCGGAGAGCGGGAAGGGGTTGAAGAAGTACCAGGTTGCGGTGTGTCGGCTGCCGATGGGGATGATACTGCCTGTGCTGAGAGTGATGTTGTTGGCGGTGCTTGTCGCGCCCGAGCGGTCGTCCCACAGCATGCGCACGACGCGGGAGAGGTTTTCCGGGACGTCCCACAGCTATTCAATAACAGATGTTGATTGAATGTGGCAGGTTAAACCAAAAAGAATCACGCACCCGCACTTCCCCGGAAAACGCAATCGTCTCCGTCGCCGCGTCATATATCAGCTTGATGCTATTCGGCTTGACCGGAAGCGGGGTAATGACATCCGTGAGCTGCGCACCCTTCGGCACGGTGTCGACCATGCGCGCAAAGAGGTTGGCGCATGTTGAGGCGAAGAGGTCGGGTGACTGGGCGAATCTAAATTCCAGGTCAGCGTGCACATTCGGAGCGATGGGATAGCGGGGTTGAGGAGGAAGTGTTAAAATGAAGGAAGCAAGGAAGCCATGGAGGAAGGAAGTACGGAATTAGGAAAGGGAAGAAGCAAATACGCACGCTTCCATCGTCGCATTCCCATCACTTCCGAAGATCCGCCTGTCCGAGTTCGTCGTATCGTTCAGACCCACGACGAGCGGGTTTTGTGTCGTGCCAGAGATGTACTCGGTTGCACTGCAAGAAAAATGGGATGAAGGCTCAGTTTACGCGGGATCACAATTGAATTAAGAGATCAGCCGTCGCATGAACGCACATATTGTTGTCAAAATGCATTGGTGGTGTCGAAATGGGCGACAGAATCGACGTTATTTGGGTCGTGCAGGTCGGGAACGATGGTGGGGAAGGTCGCGTGTTGTACGCCGCCGAATGTGTGTCTACCAAAACCAAGCGAGCAAGTCAGTTAAATTTAGTCCATACACACCGACAGCTTTGCAAGTAGCAAGACATCCACTCACCCACACGCAACTAGCCCAATCATCTCCTCCTTTGTAAATCCTTGCCTCGAAAAGCTCCCAATATGCGAGTCCAGTCCCTCCTGCGGCTCGGGCACCCCCGGCTGATTGGGTACCGCTGCGTCGACGCGGCCGCCGCGGAAGGCAATTTCCGGGCCGCCGCAGTTCTCTACGGCCATGATTGCGCCGAGAGCGAGGGCGTCGGCGACTGGGGACGGCACTCATTCAGGCCACGGACGATCAATGTAAGAGATGTCGACGAACTGGAAACATAACGGTTTGACACGGCTTGCAGTACATTGAGGGTGTTGGCGAAACCGTCGCCGGCGTTCTACAGAGAATATCAATTCCTCAGTATTGATTGCAGTGCGAGCGGACGGGCAATGCACCTCCGGCCGAGCCTGCTCCGCGGCAAAGCGGATCGACGCGTCCATGCCCCCCGTCCCGTCTGTGATATTGTACGTCGCCATGTCGTGGTACGCCTACATAAAGCAAAAGAGAGAAAGAAAACTTGGTTGGTAAAATTATAACTGGATGGAAAAGGGGGAGGGACCGACCGTACGAATCCAGTCCGCCGCGTTCGAGCGCCCGGAATTTGCTGGCCCAAAGAAAAACACGTCGCAGGGACTGATGAGCGGGGCGATACCGAATCGGTTCTGGTCCCAGCGCATCGCCTCGAGCGCGTCGAGCTGTGGCGAGGGCCAGACATATGCCCGCACAGAGGCGAGCGACATTGACACGAGGAGCGTGAGGGTGAGCATTGGGGTCCGAGAGAAAGAATTAATCGGCGAGAGTCTCCCGTGTATATATTCATATCCCTTGGTAGACCCATAGTACTGACCCAGAGTACTGCGGTGACATGTTGCCGTTTATGTTTCATCGGATATCAACGGAAGCGGGTGCCTGTTTCACTGAGTACGCGAAGGATGTATTGCTGTGTCTGTGTCAGAATTGAAACATACCGTAGTAAAATGAATTGGCCTTGAACTTGGCGCAAACATGGGGAAAACGAGTCTGGAGTCGGAAGACACGACGGAGTACTCGCGTGACTCGGTGAGTATGGATATCAATACTTATAGCACCATAGCTAAATCGTTAAGAAATCCTCGTTTAGAGAGATCGTCGTGGTCAAGAAACAAGCGCAATTTGATGGGACCTGATTCCACTTGCGTTTGAAGATTTCGATCATTGCGGGGTTCGTAGCCCGGAGTTGCAGTCTCTTTTATATCTGTACACAGACGAAACCGAAAGGAAAATCGGGGAAAAGGCAACCGGGATGCGTGGAAAATTCTAGGTAACACTCCAGGGAGCGTGACTGGCTGTGGCGAGCCAGCAGTGTTGACGATTGTTAGAACGATCTTTCCCCTTTGTAACCAAAGTCGCAGCAGTGTTGAGTCGGCGCACAGAGGATTGCCGTTCCACGCCGCCGTCTCGAGGCCTCTTACTCCGAGAACACGAGTCGACCTTGAAGAACATGAAGGATCCGGCCATCGCCACTTGCCAAAACTTTAAACCTCACCTCTCTCGGTGGCATTGTCGGTTACTTAGCAGCGGGGCTTTCGAATCACAGCGTCGACGCAAATGTGCTATATTCAATTTCTTGCTAGGTTCCCTACACCTCGGCTGCCCAATGGCTTTGTGGGCTCTGTGGTTGTGTAACTGGGTGCCGTAGGACTGGGAAATCGATCGTAGTGCGAACACCGAAGGTCAACAGTCGTCTGAGCTGCTCTGAAGATTGCTTTTCGCGGTAGAAGACGCTCTGTGCCAAAGTCTGAGCGACTCCTCTCGCTTAAAATTGATTCGCGTTTCAAAGTTCACTATAAATTGACAACCATGGTTTCAAAAATTCAGAACTATTGGTACAGAAACGACGATTTTGATATGACGTAAACTCACAAAGACCTTTTCACGTACTTCTCCCCAATGCCCAGCTTCACTACCTCCCTCGCTGCAATTCTTTCCACCCACTCGAGCAAATACGGGAACTCCTTCATCTCGTCCTGCGTAAATCGGGCCGGCCAATACTTGATCCACGTCCAGGTCTTGATGTCCGCGATGCTATATTTGCCCTTGCCCGCGCCGACTAGATAGTGGCGCGGCTGCTTGTCTGCGGCGTAGATTCCGCTGAGGCGGATCTCGAGCACACCGAAAACGCGGAGGGTTTCGTTTTTGAAACGGGCGATGCCGACTAGGAATCTATATCAGCATGCGTGTTCGATAGATGACGTTGGGAATTGACATAAAATAAAATGAGATGAAATTGAAAAGAAGTGAAGGAAATGAAATGAAAAGGGAGGAGAACAAAGACACATACAATCATTATCTGGCGAGTTCCGCGAGAAGTAGTTCAAATTACCCTGGTACGGCGCGCCCCCGCCGTGCCAGAAAAATATCCACTGCTCCGCCTCGCTCTTCTCCAGCGGGTCTGTGAAGCTGAACTTGTGGTCCTTGTCGAAATGGTCCGCGAGGTACAGCAGCTGCGCGGAGGTCTCGAACACGGGGAAGGGCGGGCTGCGCGTGTTGTCGACGACGACGGGGATGCGTCCGTTGGGGTTGAGCCGGAGGAACCACTCCTTCTTCTGCTCGTTTGTGCTGATGTCGATGACGGTGGTGGTGAACGGCGTGCCGTATGCGGATTCGAGCTCCTCGAGGAGGATCTGCGTCGCTTGGCCGTTGGGGGTGTTTTGAGTGATCAGGTGCAGCCCGGAGGCTGAGGAGACCTCCTTAGGAGTGGAGTCGATATAGAGGGGACTAGCCATCTGAGTGCGAAGTGAACGGGTTACAGCGAGGGGAGTCGGCCGTTTCTGAAGCCCACTAGTAGCGAGATGTCGTTTGAAATAGAGGAAGGCTTGAGGTGAGAAGTGTGATCTCAGTAAGCCATGGATTGGTAAAGGTCGCATTGGTAAGGATCGCATTGGTAATGCCCTGTCATGGTGTGCGCTTTCGTCATGTGAACCTTACAAACACAGCCCGAACCTCGGGCTCTGGCCGTGTACGCCGGGCGGGGCCTCCGGGGGGGGTTCGGTTCGGTCCTGGTATAAGTCTTCTCGAGATTCTGGATTGCGGCGGCGAAGCGCTATTCGTAGCCCGTGCTGTGCTATTCGCGGATGCCGATGCTGCGCGGGGACCTTCGAGACCGAGGCGGCGTATAAGTGGAAAGTTGAAGCTCGATCAGCTGGGTGCTCATATATCTTCGCACCTAATCCCCTGCCTCGCACTAATTGCCATCCAGCCGGCGCTCCTTCCTTTCCGCCCCGCAATTAGCGGATTCCCCCGCATCGCCCCGCATACCCCTAGGGGCGTCCGTCGGGCTCCCTGTGTTATGGGTAGGGCAAAGGGCAGAGGAGACGGTCCGCCCGGGCGATCTGTATCCCCCGCCGCGACCCCTAATCACTTTTGCGTCCCAGCTCACTCCCACGTTCGCATTCAGTCGGGCGCGCTAGGCGAAATTGGGCGGCGGCTCATCCTCTTGTGGCGGGGCGAGTTCCCACTGCAGCGATTCACGAGGGGCGCCAAGTGCGAGATGCGTTAGAGAGACAGGGGCGCGCCGCCCCCATCGGAAATGAATGCTACTGTATTCGGGCGCATGTCAAAAGTTTAATCGCCGGCGCGTCGCGCACATGTCGGGGATGTAGATCAGATTGCACGGCAATACATATCCGATGATATCGATACCCGGCGTGATTTGGTCACATCCTATTTCCACATCATCAAACAGATAAGAGGATTTTGGCTTGATCCAGCACGATCTAGGCCAAATGTTGACCGATAGGTATAGGATCTTGGGTAACACTGTATTGGCACCTGTAGATTTGATCGGCCTACTCAGTTTTGATAGAAAATATCACATTTTTTAGTATAGTACGGAACAAAATTTGATCATCCCATTACTGCGTCGAGCATTTCACCTTTACTCTGAACCATCAAACACGTCGTCAAGCCCTTTGCGCCAGACCATTCATGCATTTGCACATTTTGTATATGGTCACAGCAACAAGAATGTTGTCCTCGCCGACATTCAAGGTATTATTGAGCTCTTCTGCTTTGTCCCATCCACCTGATTATTTTTCACGTAGGAACCCCTGCACATGTGAATGGCCAGGACATAATCGTGCTCTTTGATACCATGACACACACTCCGAAAGGGTAAGTGCCTTCCAATGCAAAATCTCCAGTATTCACTCAAGGCTGTCCAGCAACTCGGGCATCGGTGATTTTGGTCGAGAGGGTATCCACTCATTCATTCGGGACCACAGCTGCGGTGCCCTATGCCGATCTCTGGGCCTCGACAAAACCATCATCCTCACCAACGAGCCAGAGCACCAGATGGTGGATCCGGAGTCTGATGAGGAAGATGAAGATGCAGTTGCATCTCTTGTTGACAGCCTTGGACAGCCTGTCTGAATCCCCTTCCAAACTTGTTCCAAACCGGCACCTGCAGCTGGATCTCCTGTTGGCAGCCCGGAGCCTGTGCCTGCTTCTGTGGTGGTGTAGATTAATTACTTCAACTTTAACCATTATTTCAATAATCTAGTGTCCAGGTTCTAATAACAATAATTTCTTCTCGAGTTCAAATCAGGGCGGGAGTGTCACGTGCTGATTTTGTCAATACACAGCCACAGTTGACAATCAATGAACATGTGACTGCATCAAGCTCCTCCGCTTGTTCACCCTCCTGTGCATGAAATTGGGCTAAGAAAATTGCAAAAAAAAAGCGAGAAGTCTACGGAACTATCCAGCTGACTGTTGGGATTCCTCACCTCGTATTTTAAACTCTGCTGTGGCCTATAATTTAATCATTTTGCACTTCTCCATTGTAAGAAAGTTCTACAGTCTGATCTAAGGGCGTGTCTGTCCTGATGCCCTGTAGTTTTCCGGGGCCGTTGATATGATCCTAAATATAGATCCTACGTGGCCATACTTTGGATATGGCGAGGCAATGTCGATCCATAGCAAACATCACTTCTGCAGAGCAAAATTCCCACAGTTCCAGTCCACTATCACCAATAAAATAACTGATGCCGGCAGAATCGAACCGGCGATCGGAAATCAAACCGTGCCCATCCCGCGTACCCTAGCCGTACACCCTTCGAAGGCGGATCAATAACTGTAGTTGGCAGGCCCAATGATCAGCGAGTAATGCGCCCCCTGCTTGTTTTCAGACCTCAAACCGGTGGATTCAACGACTAGCACGGGCTATTTGAAATCTCCTTGTTTTCACCGGTGACGCACCAGCCACTCTACCGCCCTTCTCTGAATACTCGAAGTAGTGTTGCTTCGTCTCCGCCGATGTCTGGGTCTACAAACTCTGCCTGTTTATGCACCGTTCTGGTGAGATGACGGTCCAGGCCACTTTGCTGTTACAATCTCAAAATAATATGCCCAGTCGACTGAGCCATCTGTGCCAGAGGCTGGTGACGCGCAACAGCACCTCTGGATGAAACCACCCTGGTATTATACATATACCCCAAACCGAAAATAATAAGACAGTGTATAATCTACGATTACTGGACATACGTCTCAGTCTGTATCGACAGCACTGAGACGCCCGTGGTATGTACTACGACAACTACGAGGGTAGGATACAGATCAGTAAAAATAGAAGATACGCATAAGTTATGCTCGTCGGGAGTGAGTGTTGATAACCCAACCATCGCGAAAGTGCTCTGACTTAAAGGTATTGCAATTTTATACGGCAGAGATATCCAAGCTGCATGAACAATAGTGGGAGACTGAGCATGACGATGTCGATTGTATGGTGGTGTCAGAAGAAAGCTAGTGGTGGACGGATTGAGTGTCAATGCCGCACCGTGACACCCAAATAAGAAAGAAACACGAAGAAGTCGAATTCACAGCGGTCAAGTTCACGGCTGAGCGTCTAATAAGAGGCTCCAATTCAACAAGTATGAATACATAGTAATAGTCTACACAATACAAAATATATACCAATCTTACCGATGAAGTCGGGCAGGTTGTACAACCCAAGCCCGGGGGAATAACCTAAGCGAGGCAGTCCTCACGCCAAAAAAAACTATAGGAGTCTCGTATGATTTGCGCGCGCGGATCCCATATTTTCACCTCGCAGATTCATGCAGCAAATTCGCAGTGAAAGTGCGCACGATTTCTGCATAGCAAATCTGCGCAGCAAATCCAGGTGGTCAATGCTGGCGCAAGACGCGGAGGCGCCAGGCCGAGGCCCGGGGCACGAAGCACCGATTCGTTGGCCAGTGCGCAGAGGGGAAACAGGGATGGGACGCAACGCCCCCTGTCTAGCCGTGAGCGCCGCGTAAGTATGGTCATATATTGAACGCGCGAAACATCTTCCCCTTTCCAACTGACACAAGCCCAAGCACATACGATTTCGAATTGTTACACAAAGCAGCAGTATCGCAGCCGGATATCAATTGCGGCTCCTCCTCCTCAATCCCAAATACACAGTTCAACGTCAGCCGCTAGAGCTGGAAGCACGTGCCTGGGCTCAAGTTCATGGACACGATCATGTTGACACTCGCGACCGCGGTCTTCCCGCCCTGTCCCCGCCGTGAGCCATAATTTTACGAAGCCCAAGCACAGAACGAGAAAGAGAAAGAGAATGTACTCACGAAGTCACAGAAGTGGGGGGACGTAAACAGATTGTTCAGGCCCGCTTTGCAATTCGCGTTGTCGGGTATAGTACCGACGGTATCAGGGGACTTAGTGTTCACGACGTTGAAGTGGCCTGCCCGTGTGAGGATGATTAGGCGTCAAGAGTTGACGAATCAACAACATGAAAATGAAAATGCGAACGCACAGCTGCGCCCGAGGCCGTCGATGAGGTTAAAGCAGCGCGAGGCCATGTCCTGCGATAGGAGTGCCTGGAATGAAATAAAACAAGAACACGTTCAGAATCACAATCGCAAGCCATCCCAGGAAACACCTGAATGAACACTGACGTCGGGGAGGAAGACAGATTGCGCCTCGGCGTCACAGAATGCGTTGATGAAGCGTGTGCAATTGCCGGTTCCGGAGGCATCGTTGGGGTTACTGGGAGCCGCGAAGCAGGTTGAGACGAGTTGGCCCGCGCACGATGTTGTCATGACCGACACGGCCACAAGGCGGAGAAACTAGAGTAGACTAAGCGGCGAGCGAGAAATACTCAGAGTTTCTCGCTACTCACGGCGCTGGATTTGAAGAGCATTGTGGGGATGAAAGCTGAGGTTCGCAGCGTTGGCTTGGCTTATAACCATCGGAAAAGCTTCGGGAAGCGACCTGCGGTCCGACGAGGTCCTTAGGAAGTCCCGTAAACGTCGCATATACTCATGGACCTGACAGCCTTCGACGTGGAGGGAAGCTTCCTGATCCAGACCAGGAAGCTTCCGAAGGACCACGAACAACAAGACAACTCCTCATAGACTCACGGAGCTTGCCAAGAGCTTGCTATCGGTTATACACGAGACCTTCTGCGAATCAGAAAGCGATGAAATGACAGACAGCCTGCACGTACTCAGGAATCTTGACCCGCCGAAGACAACGGAGACAGGAAATTAGATGGCTAACAGCGGCCCAGTCTGATGCAGCGGTCTTGGAGCGGTCGTGGATGCAAGTAAGAAGGAGTGTTGCACAGATCGTTTACTACGTTCCAGCGCGGTCGTCGTCGACGGTGTGGAGGGGCGATTAGCGGCAAGGGAATTGGCGGCGGCGCTGTGGAAGATGGTCGGTGCGCGTGCCGGGGCCTTCTTGGTGGTTAAGATGGGGATGAGTGTGTGCGCGCACGATGACGGACGAGGACGTGTGGAAAGAGGAGCGCCTGTTGAACACGTCAACGAATGAAGGTGAAATGAAGGAGGATTACATGCGAACCTATTGTTTGAGCGTGTGCCGAGGCTGAGAGGTGTCGCAGGTATTGCGTGATGGAAGACGCCAAAGAGGATAGAATACCTACAAGGGGATCAGCAAAGACCGATGGGACTAAAAGGGCACGTACGATGCTCGCAACGTGGATTCACAGACCAGATAGGCGATCCGCGTGCACCCAGTGAGACGAGGATTCTCGTCTACGCAAAACAAGTGCGGCGCGAACATGCAGACGCAGTCGTCCGCAGGGAGCGCGAGAAGGGGCCCTGCGGGAGAGACGCGCACGGCGGGCACGTGAGGGACTGGAACTGGGGGAGACACACGAAATCAGCGCAAGATTACACGGGCCAACGCATGACACACCTCAAAATACGCCCACTTTGCTCCTCTACCCGCCGTCTCAGCACTGCACGACGAGGGGCTACTTCTAGACAAACTACAAGTCAAGTCCGCGGCCTGTGGATTCACCAAAAAAAGAGGAGGATCCAGTGAGTAACGTACGAAAAATAGGAGAAGTAGGCGCACCTCGAATCATGAAGACCTTGCAATAGGGCTTTCCGACCGAGGCCGTGGTCGTCGGGGTCGCAAGACTTCACCGCGGCGTCGTGCAATGGGGTACGGCGAAGGGCGGCGCATGCAAGTCCGTTTGACGCGCGCACTGCGCGGTGACGGTCCTACGATGTAACGGCCGGCATTGGGTGGGTGTGCGACGCGGGACGGTGCCGCGGGCACGGCGATATGCGGTGGGGAGACTCTGTAGAGATAGAAGGATTGACTAGGATGCGAAATAGAGAAGAAAGGGAGATAGCGGAGTGTCGAGGAATATAAGAGGATTTACCCACCTTCCTGGCAGAAACCCGGGGGGTTTCGTCGTATACACGTTGCACCCATTCCAATGGACGCCATCGGGACGTAGCGCTTTGGGGCGGAATTGAGAATACGGCGGATACCTTAGTTTCGGGAGGAAAATGTGAGCGGGGAATATTTTTGGAGGGAAACTTAGAAAAGAACGGAATGGGGACAGACCTGGAACGGGGCAGAAGGGCGACCCGCGTTGAGGGTGCTGCAGCCGAGGTAGAAGGCTATAGGCAGTTTGCTGCACGAAGGAAATTTTTCTTCCATTGTTTGGCGAGCGGGTATGGAGTCGAGCCTGGAAACGGAGGACGGGGTAGAGTCGAGCAGGATGGAAGAAGGATAGGATGAGAACGTCGGCATTAACACACAGGGTGGCACAGGCGCCGCGGCATCGGGAAGAGCGGCGGAGATGTGGCGTAGGATGGGCGACGGCGTAGCGTAGAACGGGCGGGGGCAGAGGGCAGGAGGGAGGCAACGGCGTGCAGGTGGTGAGTAGGGTTAGAAAGGCGTGGTACGTGGCGTCGGCAAGCGAGAGGGCGGCGCCACACGTGCGCAAACAAACGCGTCGCGTGGACGCGGCAGCGGCGGGGACGGGGGGCGTAGGGGTGGGCCGGAGGGTGGGACGGTGTTGGAGGTAATCGGGAGGAACCGGCGCTTGCGTTTAACGGTGTGGGTCGGGACGAATCGGCAAAGGCTGGACTGTTGATTTTAATTATTATTATTATTATTATTATTATATGTTCCACCTTTGGCATCCACATCTGCATCCCTCTTGATAATGACAAAACGACATCGTCCTCTAGATAACCCAGAAACCACAGGTGCCTTAGGGCCGCTCGTAACAGACCGCCGTATTCTATGTTAATATCGGCCCCGCGCTCAATCAGCAAAGGAACTATCGAGCGAAGGTCCGAAATGGCGGTGGCGTAAAGCGCAGTGTTTGCTCATTGCGATGGAAAATCCACCGAAAGGCGCTGATACAGCCTCGGCGACGCCGTTTTGCGGAAACCTTCCTCGATGTCGGTGGAGCGTGCGGCGTCGACCGTGGGCGATGGCGCACAGTGGCTTAAAGTGGCCGGCTTTGGCCGCTGTTTGGGAGATCAGAAACTGTGAAGCTTCGAGTCATTTCGGAGTGAATCACACAGATAGTCAAGGACTCAGAGAGAGGGAACAAGAGAGAACGGAGGTAAGTGCTCTTGTTCAAGGGGAAGTATCTTACTGTAGGCTGTTTCTACGGGTGCTTAAATAGACTACAAGTAACTACGGAACGAGTCAGTACGATTCAGAACTGAACAACGGAATCATAACGGGCTACGGAACAGAACTACGGCATAAGTAGACGGCTGCGAGACGACGACTGCGGCGGCCCGAGTGCCGGAACCTTACAGAAACAGCGCGGCAAGTAGGTAGGGCACCAAAGTGCCAAGGTGGCCCAGTTCCCGGTCTCAGATAATAATACCTGGGATCAACGATACACCACGGCCCGACCAACTACAGATTAGGTAACACCAGGTGATCAAACCCGCTACACTCACAGCACATAGCCAAAGTATACAATGTTGTATGTTATCGTTAAGATCTGAGCCATTCCTCCGTATTCGCATTCCACGGTCACTCTAGGTGCAAATACTGACTCAGTTATTCCCTTGGGGTCCTCTTCGTCCAGTGGGCTTCAGGCAATGAGCGTTAAAAGTGATCCAGCAGGCTTTCGTGGGGGTTTTGTTACTGCCCAACCACTCACCGTGCTCATTTCCTTGACTGGGCTGCTCTGGGTACTCTGTGCAAATATCCAGGTCCATATATCTCAAGTCTTTGATCCCGTGCCCGCCATTGACATTATCAGCTATCAACAATTATCTCAAGTTCTGCTGAGTGGAAGGGTCACATGGCGGGACTGTACTTGTCCAGAAGGTGTAGCAAAGCCGAATTGAAGTTGCCATTACAAAAAGTTGGCGGCATAAAATTGCCTATCATGAAGTGGTCGCTACAACGAAGTTGTAATGCACAGGCACAGATATAACTTGGTTGCTGTCCAAATCCTGTCCAAATTACCAAAGTTGCCCGGCACAACACGAAGTTGTACAAAATCAATTATTTGACAGTATAATAGATCAGTTAACGCGCATGGTCTGGCTGTAAAGTGTCTCCGCTATGAGGATTGATATTATAAGCGGTCGCCCCGTCATCTTCGGCTGTGTCGATTTGATTATAAGAGATTGGAGAGGGTGGAACATGCATTGTTTCTCTGCAACCAGGAGGCGGAACTTGTACAGGAGCGAGGACGCTTCATTGCATCGGTTCAGTCAAGGATTCCGAATATACCGACAGTCACGATGGCGAATGCAACTGAAGTGCTGAAACGAGTGATATTAATATTCAACCGTGAGACTGTTTGTCAAGCTGCAACGTTTACCTTCCAGACATTTCGCATATTTGACTCTGATGTCCGAGGTCCGATAATTCTGAGTCTGCTGTCTGCTGCGTACTACTGTGTCCCGACTTTCAGTGTTCTGTAGCTAGTATCAGGGTGCTTAGATCTATGGCCTTAAATGTGGTCAGCTCGTCGAAGGTCACTTTGATATAAGCGTAGTTTAGAGGACATAGTGCGCCGTTTGTACTTGAGAGCTACGCCCCGGCACGCTCCGAAAGGGGACATAGGTGGGTTACAATTTTATCCTGCTTGTTATCCCAGATGAATCCGTCCATCTTCATTCCTTTCCTCCGGAGTCAGTATCCACTCATCGTTTTTCAATCAGATATCTCCACCCATATCCCCTGGCCGCAAACCACAAGTCACGGGTGTCAATTTCATTACGGTTCCCGTATACCGCGTATGTATTGACTGTGCGCTTATGCCCAAATGTGGCGTTATGTTAGTAGGGTCTAGCCAGGCTTGGCACGTCAACTGTTCAGCGCCCCTTGGATGAGCATCACATAACGATCTTGGACGCCGGATTTGCTCGGGGAAGCTCCACTACATACACTTGGAATTGTCTGAAAGGGGAGAGAACAACCATAGCAAGATTTGGCAGAAATCGCTGATGATGGTTATCAACTCATGGTGTCAACTGGTAGTAACGTACCAGCACCTCGCATACAGTTGGCTTTACGTTCCGCGCCAGGGGTAATCACTTGACGCTCGCAGGGGTACGTATCGCCGAAACATGCGATGAATATCGGACGGGATATAAAAGGTCCAGGCAATGGTGGGGCGGCACATTGTTCTAAGCTACCCACCATGCACCTTCACTCGCACTTTGTCTTCGCTTGTCCTGTTAGCTCTTGGAGCTGTCCACGTCCGGGCCGCAGCCGCTCCAGGCGCGCCCTCGAGCCTAACCAAGAGAAATTGTACACTCGATTTCATTGCGGCGCTGCTTATTCATACTGACTGCTCACTGTAGGGTGTGGCTTCGATAGCACCTGCTCGTGCACGCCGGGACCCAAGTGTCAGCTCACCTTGGATACGTGCTCTGGCGAGTATTTCTGGCCGACGACGTGCAGGGGGTGCAAACCGTGCGTGCAGCACTGCGTTGAGTTTTGTACGTTGATTTTTCTATATTTCGTGTGAATGCGGTTGCTGATGGTGTGCTAGTTACGTGTATTCCTCCGAATGCTTAGTGAGGCCTGGCTAAGGCATTCCTTGGTGGGGTTGTTCTGTGCTATGGTGTGGTCTATACAAATGTCCCCCGAATTGGATGCGTTCTTGAAACTTGACTATATAATTCATTGTGCCGGGTTGAATACCTCAGCCGCTCTAGCAACACAGTGTATTCTCTTAACACTCGAGCTTCGCGGAGCCGACTTCATCAGCAAATTGACAAGTCCTTTTTTGGGAGCTTACCACGACTTTTCGAGCTTTCGCCTTTTTGGTGGCCTAGTATATCCCGCCCCAATCCGCATAGGTCGCCAGACTTGGGCGACCTGCGCCCCCGCCCACCCCCGCCTTCTTTCCTTCGGCCACACCCTTCGCAAGACGTCGCTGAGCCTCGATAATGTGCATAACGGCAGGGCGTGTGAAATGCCGTGACGTGCCTCCCATGTTTGGACAGGAGCCGCGAGCGGCTTTACTGCGCGTCCTGAAGACTGCAACATCACTCTGTGTATGCGATGGGGAAATGGACGCATGGTGCGCTGCGCATGGCGATGGTTTCGCACATCTCAGCTGTGGCACGCGCAGGCGCGCGCCAAGAACACTGAGGGTGGTGACTCCGCTGCGCCCGTGGGATGCGCCTGCTGCGCGTCGTATCTGGGGTACGCGGGGGCCTGGGGCTGCGGGCATGGGCGTGGTAGGGCGTCCGGGACGATGTAGCGCACGTGTGGTGAGGTTCTAGGCGTGGGGCGCATCAAGCACGCGAGGAGTGGCCTCGTAGTCGCTGAACGCATCGCGTTCTGCGTCATGTCATGCAGCTGCAGAAGGCCGGCGCGGGCGGCGGGCAGTGCTGGTAGTCGCGGTGCATGCCGTACACGACGCTCCGGCGGGGCGGGAAGGAGCGACGGGCGTATAGGCGGCGGCGATACGAAAGGGGACCGGGCGGCTGAGGACGACGTCAGTATATACACGACAGGGAAGAAACAGGAGAGTAGGAAGGGCGAGAGAAAAGAAGGACGGCGAAAGGGAGGAAAGGAAAGGCGGAGCAGAAACCTACCCATATCCCGCTCGCAAGCGTCGAATTCGCACATGCTGCGATGGAAAAGGGCGGTCTGATAGGATTGCGGTCGGCGCATTCCCGCCCGTTCGACTCAGGATGATGCTGGTTGACGGATTGAACGATCTAAGGGGTAATCAGCGTAGGCAACGCAAAGGTACAGGGCACGCACGATACTCGCTATCTGGGAGCGCAGCCCGAGGTCCAAGTCGCACCTGCGACGAGATGCGGATTCGCATCTGCGCAGAACGGGTGCGGCTAGGCAAATCGTTGACCTGGGCGCGAGGGATGCCGCTGCGCGACGTCGAAGTGACGCTGGGATGGGGACCGATAGGGAGTCCTAGTGGTGGGCAGGTTCGGTTCGGTTCAGGTTCGGGGGCCTCTTCGCCGAACGCCGAACCTGAACGTCGCGTTCGGTTCAGGCGAACGTTGGACGCTGAACCTGAACGTGCGTTCACGTTCAGTTCAGCGTTCGAACGCGTTCGAACCTAGAAGAAATTGATCAATTCTAAGAGCAAAAATGTGAGGTCAGAGAGTGCAAAATGGTATCTGAGCTAGTCATGGATCATACAGATATTCCCAAAGTGCACCGAACAGGCTCAATTAAGCCTCCACGCCTAACCAGAGACGTGTTCGACTGGAAGTGCAAGGTGTGACATGATGTGACTTACGGTACAGACGCGTACAAGCGCGAAACTTGCGCTTTGGCACAAGATTGACAGCTTACTACGATATAGTATCAATTCAGCGCGGATGAGACCCGAGAAAAGCGCCCAAACTCACGAAATTTCTTATGTTTTTCCCATTGCAGGTTCGGTTTGGGGTTCGGCGTTCGAACGCCACCCAGGCGGCGCGAACGCTGAACCAGACGTTCGGTTCAAGTTCAGAGAAAGCCCGAACCTTGAACCTGAACGCCGCGTCCAGGTCGGTTCGGTTCAGGTTCGAACCGATTTTCGAACCGGACCCGCCCAGCACTAATAGGGACGCACACATCGGGCACATTGAAACTGGGGAGAGAAAAACCGGTGAGATTAGGAGAAGGACAGGAGGACTGATAATAGGCGACGCACCGTGGATACGACCGACGCCGACTGCCCTTCTGCCTCGAGCCAATTCATGAAAGTTGGGGCCTCAAAACGATGTGCGTGGGCGATGGCATTGTACGCATACTGCGATCGTCGAATGTGAAGGGATTGTGGCGCGTGCAAGTCGACACCGCGCGGGTCCTGTCGAGCATGGCAGCAATGGCTTCAAAGTGAGGCTTGAGGACGAATGGAAGAGGGGATTGGGAGTAGGAGTAGGACTGGATTGGGATTGGGATTGGGATGGAAAGCACCGCACGGTGGGCTTTGAGGCAGGGGCGAGTGGCGAGGATGGTAGTGGGAGTGAAAGAGACTAGACGACGCGGCAGCGCTGATCGCCGCGGCGCCGACGGACGGCGGCACCAGACCTTACCCTGGGCCTATGATCTATCAGAGCCCGGTGATGACCGTAGGGCGACGATGAATGAGAACCCGTACCTTAGAGCTCTCTATGATACATCAGCGTCGACCTGTGCCCGCAAGAAATAATATAGAATTAATACCTACCGGCGTCGTCCAAGCCATCCCGTCGTCGTTGTTCACAATGATCAAGGGTGTACGATTGTTTGCATCAAATGAGCTAAATTTAGCTGACGACGTCGAGCGACGCTCGACATCGTCGGGCACGATGACGCCGATAAATACAAAAAAAAATCGTAAAAATATAGAAAAAAATGGGTGCAGCAGCCCCTAGTAGCCTAGTATCTGTCACCAATAAGAAAACGTCTACATGGCCAAAACCTCGTCCACAAAAGACGGACGAAGCTCCCCCTCCGGTAAGGATGGGATCGCCTCTTCCTCCTCCTCGGTGCTCGCTCCCTCGTCGTCATCGCTGCCCCCCTCGCCATCATCCGCCTCGTCCGCCTCGTCCGCGTCATCCGCCTCGTCCGCCCGCCTGGCCTCCTCATCCACCTCGCCCGCCCTTCCCCGCCGAATGAGTTCCGGGGCATCGGCCCACTCCTTCAGGAAGCGGTCGCGCAGCTCTTCTTGCAGGGCCGCCTGGCGTAGCGCATACGCTGTTTCCCCCTCGAGCTGCGGCCCTTCTGGCAGCTCTTTCAGTCCCACCTGCGCCCTCCACCACGCTGCCCGCCATGACAAGAACACGGGGATTCGGCGCATCTCCTCCTCGAGGAGATCCACCTCCTCCCTCCAACGCGAAGAGCGTGCGCGCGCCTTCGCCCACTCGATACGGATCGCTGGCAACGTGCGTCAGTCAGCTATAAGTCTCCACACGGGAAGCGACGTACCTTCGTTCATTGCCTGGCCGTCACCTGGCTCGTACTGCTGTCCTCGGCTGATCCAGATCCAGGACAGCTCCCGTGCCTTCTTGGCCATCTTCCTCGCCCTCTTCGACCTCGACCGCTTCTGCTTCTTCCCCTTCCGCCTCTTTGGGTCGCTGAAGGTCGCGCGCGGCAGCCCCCTTATGTCGTCCTCTTTCAGCTCGAGCAATGACCACTCCCACTCATTTTTCTTCAGAACCCTCCCCAGCGCCACCAGCGCGCGGCGGGCGGCGCGATACTGCGCCGCCGCGCGGCGGATCTGGTTGTTGAGGGCGGCGATCTTGTTCCCCGACCGCGTGTTCGCGCGCACCCCCCTCTTATGCCGATCCTTCAGCTTGTAAAGGTGGGTCCGCACGAGCAGCAACCGACGAAGCTCGTGTAGCGCTTCGTTTGCCTGCCCAACGCGCAGCCGATACTCATGCTCGAAGACATCATCGCGGACGGGGACCGTTCTCGCGTCGGGCCCAGGTGCAGCCGCGATGGCGGACGGCAGCCACAGCGTGATGTCGGAGACCTTGATCCCCGGCACCACCTGCACTGCTGCGATGCGCGCGCGCGCTTCGTCCTCGAGCTCCCGTAGCCTCGCCAGCTGGGGGTAGAACTTGGCCTGGATCTCAATCCAGGCGAAGATCTTCCGCCGGAGCTTGCTGCAGCGCTCGATCATGGCGCGGCGCTGGTTCTCCGTCGGGTGCAAACCTGTTGCCGTGACATCGAAAGCAATCGTTCGCCTGGAAGATATTTGTCAGTGCATCCACCTTCCATTCACGCGCACGACTTACTGCTGTTCTTCGAGCTGCAGGCCCATCGCGATGAGCTCGGTGATGTGCATATCCCCCCTGACGTCCGCTTCATCCTCCTTCCCACCCTCCTCCCGCTCCGCAGCCTCCGCCGCCAGATCCCTCCGGACCTTCGCCAAGTGCTCGTCCTTGCGTAGCGTCTCAAACGGGTTCGGCTTGTCGCTGTCTTTCTCCCACGCCTCCGCCATAGCAACCCACTCCTCTAAAGCCTGCGGCGTCAGTGACTCCTCAATGTCGGCGAGCGCCTCCTTTGTCTCCACCATCTCTGGCACCGCATTATGAATCTTCCTGTGCATGATGTAGCCTGTCATCAAGTAAGTATCCGTGTCAATGAATGTAGCCAAAAACTGACCTAGCGCGATAATTTTTTTATGATTCCAGTCGTTAAAATGGTCGTCGAGCGTGTCCCGTCTGCCCCCAGGCCCCATCTCCTTCGTGCTGCCCGCGAGGGGGTTGGCGTCGGCCCAGCCGCGCTCCGGCACCTCGCCGTCAGTCTGGCCAACGTAGGGGGTAAGATTGAAAGAGAACTTGAGGTTACAAGCCTCGATATGCGCCGGAAGATGGAATTTGGGGACGAGGAAGGTCATAAACTTGCCCCTTCCATCGAGCGTGAGTGCCTCGTTGTCGTATTTGAGCATCCGATTCCAGATGTTGATATGCCATTGACAGGCGATGTCGTAGGAGACAAAGAAGCGGACCAGCTCGGTGCCCGCGATGCTCGCGAAAAACATGTAGTCCATATTAATGTACCTGCGCATAAGTTTAAGTTAAGAATCACGCTCGATCTCGAAAACTGACACGTACCGTTCTCCGAGCTGCAGGTCGCCCACAGCCAAGGGGCGCTTCATATTGTGGCGAGCGCAATCCACCGCGCTGATGCCAGACGACGCTGTCCCCCATGCCTCTCGGTCTGGCTTATCCACCGCATCATGCGCTACGCAGTGGCTACGCTGAACGTTGATGATAAGTTGAGCAGCACAACGGATGAATGGAATACTGCGTACCTCCTGCTTCTCATGCCAAAATTTCCTCACGTGCGCCATGTACTTCTTCACCTCGCAATAGAATGCCCACCCCTTGCCCAGCCCAGGGTCCTTGTCCTCCGTCGAGACGTCCTTGCGTTTGAGTCGAAAATTGGCGTCTATCGCCAGGAACAAAGGGTATAGGAATCTACCAAAAGGTTTGTACTGAAATCATTGCGCACATAGATAAATGTACTCACTGTTTCTCCTCCGGCGCGTCCTTGAAGTCCGGGGGTATATTCTTACCCGGATGTGGGCATGCGGGGCACAATAGCGCGCACGCCCCCGGTGCTATGTTCCTAAGGCCGTGCGGGTCGTGTCCACAGCCAGCTCGCTTAAGCATCTGGATATGGCGCCACTCTCTGACCATTCTCGCGAACTCGTCATATCGATCCTAACCGCTCGTCAGTTTCACCCGCTGCCGCAAGCAAAGCATTACGTACCCTCATCTTTTTCTTCCGCTCCTTGTGCGTCTCCTGCTCCTGCGGCCTCGCGCCCTTCTTTGGCTTGGCCTCCTTGTATCGCATATTATCCGTTTCCCTGGCGAGACTTTGGTAGAATTCGTACACGGAACATTTAGACTCGAATGATAAGAGGTGGAAGCGGCGAAGGACTGCGAACGTGGCCGCCGACTTTGGATTCGTTGTCGTCGCAGGGTACAATTGAGCGCGGAGCAACTGTACGGTGGGCAACCCCCCCGCACCACAACCACAGTAGTCCAGGCCGACTTCGTGGACGCCGTGACTGTCGACGACCACGAAATCGTCGCCCGAGGCGGGGGTAGGGACAGGGCAGCGGCGATCTGCACTATGCCAATGCCCGAGCTGTATCCGCAAGCCCATGTCCTTGAGGGTCTTCCGCATGAACATGGAACCAGTCCAATGCTAAAGCACAAGAACTCAGTCGATGCGATGCCCCACTGGTTTAACACTTACCTGGATCCGATGGAAGGGTAGACGCCGATGAGCCTCGACCGTGCAACCTGCACATAACAGTTCCCCGCCGCCGAGACAATCGACACATCGGTGGTCGCCGGGTTTCAGCAGACATGCCGCACACGTAGGGCTGTGATCACCTCGACCCTCCAAGCGCAAGAACTCGGCGAGGAATTCGTTGAGGTGGTCCTCGACCCATTGTCGAAGAGGGTCGTCCTACAGGCGCGGTTAGCTCGTATTTTTGCCAGTCATGAGTACGCTCACCGAATCCCGGAGTTCGCGACCCCCGTCACTCATATCGTCCACACCACCATCGTCGGCGTCATCGTAGAGATCGTACACTTGCTCACGGGCCTTTGGCAGATCTGGGTGCAGTTTGGGCGCCAGCTGCTCCGCGCCGGCGGCCACTTGCACGACACTCCGCTTCTGCTTGACCGACCCATCCACGGTCACACGCGTTTTCTCGCGCAAGATGCGGTTGGTGTGCCCCGTATCTGCTGCGGTAGCCTGGCTTGTCGAGGCGGGCGATGTCGAAGCATGCGACGTGGACGCTGTGCGCATGCCAGACTTCTTCGAGCGTTCAATGGGAATCCGTGGTTGACTGAGCGCAGCTGCTGGCTCGATGGTCGGGGGTTCGGCCTGGTCTGGAGCGGGTTCTGAAAGAGCTGGTGCGAAGTGCACCTCACGGCGGCGCTTCCTCGAGTTGCTCATGTCGAAGGACGCGGGGATTGCACAGAAGAGGAGAGGAGAGTAAAGAGGAGCCCCTGCGTAAAAGGAGGAAAGTTTGAAACACGCCCTGGAGACCCGCTACCAGGGCGCGTTGGTGGTGAAACAAACAGCCGTGATCGCTTTGGCTCTGTTGCTCATACTCACCATCACCGGCCGCGTTGCCGCACGGCACAATATGACCCAGGCAGAGCCGGGATTGAATCCACAAACAAAAACCTCGGGCTCGTCTCCATTGCCCCTCCCTTCCCATGAATCTCACTCCCTGTAGTGCCGGAATCGAATCCCTTTTTAATCCTTTTCAATCAAAGATCGACGATCACCAACACCGCTTATATTATCCCCGCCCAATCTTGATGCGTACCACCATGTTTTCAGGTATGCCCCCTCCCCTTCATCGTCGCCTCTAAATAAATATTCTTTCAGATCTTGAAAAGGGAGAGCACTATAGCTATGAGTATGGTGTATTCTATGATCTTCTCCTCGCTTATGCTCTCCTTCCCCTCCTCGACCTCGCGCTGACTTGTTATTTCCAGCATCGATTGGGGATTTGTGCTGCATCGTCGAGCACACGACGACAATCCCGCGGGTGCCGCACAAGCCGAATACGACGAAGAGATCCCGGAGCTCGTCCCATGTGGCGATGAACCCATTTGCTGCCGCCATTGTTCCACCTGCTTCCCTCCTAGAGCCAAATTGTAGACATACATACTGCACCCAGTACTCTCTTTACTCCCGCTATTGATTTTCTTTTTTTTTTGTGATTTTTATATACCATTTGCGCGATAAACCGCGGGGCGTCTAATACTGTACTTCGTACATTATTAGCGCCCAGCGTTGCCGGTGTCTAATATCACCTACTAGTGTAGCCCCGTGAAATAAAATTCACAGTTACAGCAAGATTTTGACCATGGGAGTGCACTGTAACATCGTGGCGCTTTATGCGATGGAGATAGCGTAAGCTGCAAGGATATTCGTCCAGGGTCTTTGCAAGGTCTGCCGTTCATGCACATATTCTTGAAAAAACATAATTTACATTTCAAGTCATTTATCACTACAATCACGGTGTTTTGTGTCTCCCCCATGAGTTCTAGGTTGAACGATTCCCAGGGGATTTGAACGTTTTGGCATGCGTGACACGTGTGACTTTCGCTCGGGCAGTCAAATTCAACTGAGTTAAATTCGGATATCGGTCGACGGTCGAGTACCAATTTATTGAATTACTTAGTTCTCTGTACACAATAGTTTTTGTGAGTCCTTATATTATATTATAGAAGATTTATCTGGTTCACACCAACAACAAGAAAGTGAAGCGGGACAAGAAGACTTTGCATTGAAATATATATCATACATCCACATATTCCTCGGAGCTCGTCGAGTAATCAGCCCAGCCCTCGTCGTCGCTGGTAATTTCCGCTGTCGCCGCCTCCACCGCTGCCAAGCGTCTGCGCTGATTCGGTGTATCAGGCTCATTGATGCGACGGCGGCGCGTGGGTGGCCTCGACTCCTGAGCGAGCATCCGCTCCTGCTCCTCAATCTCCCACAGCCAGGCGCGCCGCTCAGACTCCCGCAGAGCGTCCATGCAGCACTTCATGACGCGCTCCCACGACTTCTCCGCCTCCGTAATCAAGGTGTCGGCGTCGGGGGAATCCGCTGCCGCTGCTATCGCAGCTGCTACGGCTGCTCCAGTCGACGTCAAGGTCTTGTGCAGCGGAGGCGGCGAACCTTGGCGCTCGGGCGTGGTGCTACCGGTGAGTCCTGACATACCAGCTGGCGCGCTGGATGCAGGTACCTTCCTAAAAATGAACAACGCGTCAGGCTTCATGGAAAAAAAACAAACAGGGAGTAAGACTCACCGCCACTCGCTCGCCCACGCCTGTAGATCGGCGACCATGGCCAGCCAGCTCTCGCTTGGGAGCCCATTCTCGTCGCCATAGACCAGCTCGCGTTTGGGCATCTCCGCGGCCAGGGGCACGGACTGCCGACGCGTTGTCCGTGCCTCTGGAGGGCGTACGGGGCCGGGATCCTCTGTCCGAAGCATCAGTGACTCCTCTCACGCCATAGTTGAAAAAAAAATTACGGGAATGCGCGCGTCGACCGCGAACTCTCGTCGCCGCCAGGGAGACCTTGTCGTTTTGTCTCAATTGGTGGATGTTCATACCTTGAAGCAAGCGCGGGATGGGGGATAAGAGGAATAAAGTGGCCACCATCATTGATTTTCGACCCAAAAGAAAATACCCGCAAGCCTGTGCTACCATAGTCGTATCATGCACCTCCTCCGCCGAACCGCATGTACGCCAAGTCGGCGGCCACGCCAAAAGTTACAGCCCATTCGGGCTCACTTCCCGCCGGAAGGAGGCCCGCATCGATCAGTTGCGTGCTTCGCGATTGCGCGTGATCGCAGGCGCAATAAACGACACCGAGGGGCTGCACACCATGGCGCGTGATCACGCTGAGGTCGGTTTGCTCTCCTGGCGCTGGACAGTCCCCCCCCAGACCGTGCCCGAGCTGGAGCTGCAGCCCCAACTGCCGTAGGTTAGTGCGCTCAAAGTAGCGCCCGTTCCAATGCTATGAAGAATCAGAACACATCTTATTTCAAATAATACCATACCTCTATCTGATGCAACGGCCGCATCTTGTGGTCGCGCTTGATACATGCTGCGCACTGCCCCTTCCTCAACGGACAGTCGGAACATTGAAATTCCCCGACACCGTTTACGCAGCTTTCACAGCTCGCAGGGGGTGCTTGCAGCAGGAGCTGCATCTGGGGTGTAGCAGTGAGATTCTGAGTGTGCCTGGAGAAATCTGAACCACTCAACAATATAGGCTTCCATTTCGGCGTGCATCTCCTTTCGGGGGCGATCTGAAGACGTTCAGAAGCAGTCAAGCAAGCGAATATAAGCGAATATAAGCGACCGTCAACTAAGCGACCGCCTAAATCTCAGGAAACTCGCCCCATTTGGTGAAATTAACATGGTGATTATTTTTCGTTCAACAAAAAACAGGAAAATAATTAATAGGCATACTTTGCGGCGATGTCGGCGTACTGCGGGTCAGGGCCCATGCTCCTCAAGGTCAGCATGATCAAATTCCTCTTCCGTCTGTCCCCAATTCCGCCAAGTTGCACAGGCGTCGACTCCGCAAAAATGGAAAGTCCGCAAAGTCGGCGGGCGGGTCAATGCCGACAGTGCGCTTGAGAAGCAGGGCCCTGGCTGACCAGGATGCTCGGATGTGTGTTCATCCGAGGCGTGTCAGGCGAGCAGACGAGCGTGAGGCTCCTTAATGCTGGGGTATGGTCGCGCAGCTCGCGCACGACTTTAAAAATTGTACTCTAGAAAACAAAATCAATTCGCGCATGTGAGAAATGAAAGAATGACGCACCTCTGGACCGAAGCGACACCAGCCCTGATCTTCGTCCAGCGTCAGGTGAAGAATGGTCGCCAGCCCTGCGGGCGCTCCTCTCATCAAGAACAGGAGTTGCGGCGCCATGATGCGCAGGGTTAGTAGCCGGCTGGGCGACAGCGAGAAATGCCGGATGTCGATTGTTTTGAAGGTGCGATACCCCCAGGGCGAGCCCGAGCGAACCCAGACATCATCCAGCTGATGGTATCGCACAAATCTCGCGACGTCCTCCGGACGGCCAGTAACGCTTCGTAGCATTGGGAGGTGGGCAGGGCCAGGCGCAGGTCCGAAGAGATCACCATGAAAAGCGATCTCCTCCAGATCTGGCTGAAGCTGAAGGAATTCAGCCCATGCACCGACCACCACGCCCAAAGATATAAAGGAGCGTAGTCGGAAAGTGATGGAGGGCAGTACGCGCCGCTCAAGAGGGACGTGGTTAGCGATGACTAGACGCCGCAGGTTCACCATTGCAGGTAGAAGGAGCGCCCACTCCGCGTCGGCAATGTAGGCGCATAGACTCGAGCGAAAAGTTAATGTTCGAACCTGGAGTGGGATTACATCGGTTATACAGGAGAATCTGAGGGAGCGCACCATGGGCGGTAGACAAGATTCATTCGCCAGGGTGCGTACGAGTGCACCAGCTTGGTCCCCGACCGAGATGTGCTGGTAAAGAAGGGCGCGAATGCGGGGGTAGGTAGAGAAAGAGAGCCGCAAAAGCTGGAAATGAGTGTGTGGTCGGAGGCGAGAGCTATTTCGCACAAAACATCGACGTCCAGGGCGGGAGAGGCCATGGGTGGGGGAGTTGGCGCGCCATGCGATTTCGGATTGGGAAGAGGACAGGCGTCCAAACATGACCACTGTTGGGAACAGCCACATCAAAGCTATTATCGGCGTAACCGGCCCAGAGCCAAAACAGGAATGGGTTATTTTTGTGTCAAATAAAACAGTTATTTAATTCAAAGCCCGAATGGGGTCGGATGAATGATAGCACCACGAGCGCCACGGGCGCGGCGTCCCGATGTGCGCTGTCGCATCAGCACCGCGACACGAGCGTCCGCCGCAGCACGCTCCTCCTTGCGCACCAGCGCTGCCTTCGCCGCTTGCTCGCGTGCGGCCAAATCCTGCTTTCGCTTGAACTCAACCGCGCGATGCGCATTTTCTTTGTCCTCCGCGATCTGGCGGAAACGTGGCCAGCGGCGCCCATACTTCTCACTGCCTACGCGCAGAGCCATCAAAGCATCATGGCGTGCCTTCCTCGCGACAAGCTCGGCACGCTTGCGTTCGAAATAACTGGGGCCGACGCGAGGCTTGGGCTTTTGGAGGCACGTAGCGGTCGAGCCAGCGCTGAAGGACGTCATCGAGAGGCGCCGTGGGAAGGCGGTGCATTACTTCTGTCCAAAAAAAAGATTGAGAAATAACTGGATAGAAGTCCGAGGACGACGCACCAAGTTACAAGCCTTGTCCAAGGGCGCAGGTATCGGGCCAAAACTGTTATCGATGCTTGCGAGGGCGAGATTGAAACCTGATCCGATGCCTGGTGAAGCCACCTGGGCAGTGTCGAGGGCGTGGTGCGTGTGCGACGCCGGAATCGAGCTGAGGTGGGCCAGCAGCGCCGTCTTTTGCGCTCGACATGTGGGCTGATTTTGGCTGAAACGACAAGTATTGGGAGAGTTGTGAGATCAAAAATAAACAAATACATCCATCCACAAGTCGGAAAGCGTACATACACGGAATAAGGAAACCCGGCGGGGGGAAATGACCTTGAAAGGTATGCAACGTCGAGGGGAAGTTGACTGGCTCGGTTACAGGAATTGTTGGCGCGTTATTCTGCGGCATGCAAGGAAAAGGAATGAGGCCAACTTGAATCCGTCCAACCCCTCAGGGTAATAAGAGGTTGGGGCGGTGGGAGCCATCGATGGGTGTGTATGTTGAGATTTGACGCGCGGGCGGAATGGCACGCCCGTAGGTGTCTCGGGAGGCAATATTCTGCGTCGGAGAGCGGCCAAGACATGAGGGGGTGGCGTGGAATGCGGAAGGTAACGTTTCGTGACTGTGGACTCTGTGCGTGATTCGAACAAGGTAACTCAAATATTGGGCTCGTCCCAGCACCTCAAGCCGTCTATGAACATTCTGGATAGCCAGAATTACTCGTATCTTTTAACCGGATCGTAGATAACCTGACGCGGGTAAAAATATTCCTGTACGTATACAGTGGGCCAACGCGGGAATGACGCGCCAAAGGGAACGAAGAGGTGGAGGATGTTGTTCTGGGGAGAGAACAGGTAATTTATACTTACCAAAGCGGAAAGTGTAAAACCTGGAGGTCGGCGAAGGTAGAATGTGGAATTCCCAAAGTGGTAACTGGGAAAACGGAGGCGACGGGGAGGAGAGATTAAGTAGATCAGGTCTTGAGGCTCATTAATGAAGTCTGGGGAACTAACCGAATGAGGAAATATCGAAATTTCCATAATTTTAGAGACAGAGGAAAATGCGGTCTGGGGGATAGCTGAGAAGCGCCTAAGATGCTATATGGGACTTTGACGCACTCAGGCGAAATGTTCAACATATGTATTACCTCCCGAAAGTATTTTTCCGTGGATCCGAGAGTAAATTCGGATATTATCCGATACCATTGGGTGCAGTGCAGTGGATACAATGGAGGAGCGGCGCAATACCGCCCAGTCCCTTGTTAAGGTAACTGAGAAAATGAAGCCGATGGGGAGGAGAGATAAAGTAGATCAGGTCTGAGGCCCATTAATGAGGTCTGCTGAATTAACCAAATGAGAGAATATTGAAAGTTCCACAATTTTAGAGACAGATGAAAATGCGGTCTGGGGGATAGCTGAGAAGCGCCTAAGATGCTACATGGGACCTCAGACGAAATGTTCAGCATGCATTACCTCTTGAAAGTATTTCTCTATGGATCTGGGAGTCAATTCAGGCAATATTCGATACCATTGGGTGCAGTGCAGTGGGTACAATGGGGGGGGGGCGGCGCAGAATACCGCCCAGTCGCTTGAACTTGGTTCGGGCGGGGTAACATCAATTTAGCCTCGCAGAAATGGGGAAATCCCCAGAATGCCCCAAAGTAATGACCGGAGGTTAGATATGAAGCAACCAGATTGCTTAATGAAGAAAATATCGCAGGGCTGCTCGAGTTGAGGTGGTCGGAGGTAGAACGAGTGAGTCAGGTGACCCAATCACGGAATCAAAACTTGTCTCCTACGCTCATGGGCAA